>JAYMSP010002141.1:0-26036 GCA_036897095.1 Plantago elongata
CTAACGTATTCATTAGTCTATCACTAGCACAAAAGAAATTTTTGTCGCCCCATGATCCATCTGGGAGTTGATTTTGCGCAATCCACTGAAGACTAGAAGGAAACTGAGGGGCATCATGTCCATCAATATCCTTGATAAGAGCAATCCATGCTGTATCATAGGGAGACACACTTATTCGCCCATCCCCCATTGAACTCAGCAAGTTTTTAATGTACAAAATATAATCTTCTGTTGTAACAGTCACCTTCATTAAACAAAAGAATACGATTATTCAACATGATAAAACTGGTTAATGTGTTATGGCTAATTAACAGACTGAGAATGGCTGTTTACCCTTTCAAGAAGGTCATCAGCGGTGCGATAATCATCCAGGCGCACTTCAGGTCGAATATTGTTAGATGCTGCAGATGTATGAGTTAATGGCTCATCACTTTTGAAACTCATTAACAAAATGTTTAAGATTAGATTAGAGTACTAGCTGGGATCACCTGGATAGTTACTCAGAATTGATATTTTGTTGGAAACATGTTCTTGTTGGAAGAAACATTTGCTTTGATTCTTCAAACCTGTACCTAATTTAATTTGCAGGAGAAAGATGAAACAGAATTAGTTGAACTTTAATTTGATAAAGTAATTACATACGACTAATCATGAACTGAAATAAAGAACAGCTAACTACCATAGTACCAGGTTACTAACTCAGGACTATAAAACGAAATACAACTTAAACATATTTTTACAACTGAAAACGTGTGAGACAAAAAATCTATCCCGTGTTAACACTGTTATAATTTATTCACCATTTCTTTTACTTTGTTCAATATGTTATCAACTCTATCACTATATCTACTGCTATTGTTTCTATTTGTTCTTAAAATCTGTATTCCGTCAATGAATTTTTTTAATAAACGCTAAAAATGAAAGTGGCAGAGTATTGTTACCCCTTACCAATGATAAACCGTCCAGCAGGTGGAGAGCGACGAAGTGAGACCGTTGGGCAATACCAAATGCGGAAGGCGAACATTATTGTGATTTGTGAGGCAATCAAGGCAACTAATACTCCTTTGGGTGCCATATTATAGGACGGTACGAGTAAATTTATATAGATACTACCATCATAAATTATTACTACAAGTAGTATACACATCCCTGTCATTAATAAAAATTTTAAGGTTGACTTGTGATACGATCCCGCTAAGGCCAAGTCGATCTAGCTTTCGATTTGAGGATTAAGTTTTGTTTATGTTCTTAGTATTACTTGGACAATGGTTTGATGTTATTTATGGTTTGGATTATTTATTGATAGTTAAGTATACTTGGCTAGGAAGATTATTGTTAGAGTAAGTCTTACTAGCTAAGTAGAGCATCTGGTTAGGGGATTCTTAACGGGTCAAGCCCATAGTAGTTGTAGAGGTTATAAATACCTCAATCCCCTTTTCAGTCTAAGATGAATGATGAGTTTCTGAGTAGAACTGAGAGTTCTCCGCCAGATGTCTCGAGAAGGTATACTGTTTAGTACTTAAGTGTACCCCGGGATAAATTCTAGAGAATAGGCGTATCTTTGATTGCGGTAAGTCTCATGGATAAGTGGCTATGTATTATTGTGTGCTAGCCAATCTACTCCGTCTAGAGATATAGGGTTGCTTGTGCTCTTTAGCAATGTAATCGTGTAGATCTGGAGTTTATCTCGTAGAATACATCTTTGGTGTTCTAAGCCTTATATGGTGCATAAGGGTATTTGGGTGGATTAGCTGATTAGTAGCCAAATCTATCCGGGTACCTAACATTTGATATCTAGAGCCTGGTCCATATGCATGGGCTTGGGTTAAGGGAAAATTTATATTTAAAAACTTAGGTTTACTTTCTATATGGAAAGTGGAGGGAAACCTATAAAAGTGGAAAGCAAAGAGAAACCTAGCCACTCTTCACTGTGGCCGATTTCTACTGCTCCAAGTAAGAAGATGATTTCGGCTTCTTCAAGCATGAGGAATGGAGGTGATTCAAGCAACAAGGTTTTGGATAGCGGGACGGGCGGTCCTCATGGTATGGGTAGACTGCTTTTGAGAAGGCATAGGATTGAACTAATGAACCAACAAGGTAGGAGGAACATTTTAGCTTACCGTGACTGGTCCGGAAAGCAAGAGGAGACAGCCGCAAGGTGGCAGCACGCTGCCCGGAGCATCGAAGGAAGGATGGAACTGCGCTGGCAGTTCCGCACATCCAGCGTGCCAATCGCGCTGCTGTCCAGGCGCGACAGCGCGCCGCAGCCGCGACCCAGCAGCATCATCGCTGCCGCTACCGGACCGAGCGCGTCGAGGGGTGAGGCAGACAAGGAAGAAGAAGAAAGAAAGAGAAGAGGAAAAGAAAAGGAAAGTGAACAAGAAGAAAAAGGATGGAGGAAAGAAAAGATGGCTTTGGGAATGCTCGAAGATACAAGACATCCATCGTCTTTGCGTTTCTGGTCAAGGATCAAAGGTATCTCTAAAAATATCATTGTTGTTATTGATAGTGGGGCTTCAAAGAATTATGTGACTTCATTGTTCATAAGAAAATTTGGAGCACCTGGATTCCGTGATCTTGATAGCGACATGGTTGTGACTGCTACTGGTGAGAGTATCCAAAGCATGTATCGATATGACGGTGATAAGGCTCCCTTAATGGAGACGAGTTTGAACTTTCAGTTTATGAACTTTCACTGCTAACTAATGAGGAGGATTTGGTATTGGGCATGCCATGGTTGGCAAACAACAGACCTATGAAGATTGACTGCAGGGCTAGGTGCTTGCATGGGCTGTTTGTGGATAAGGTCATGCGCTGTCTAGAGAACTGAGAGGAGCATATGTTGGTTAACTGGGAACCAACTAACATTTGAGAGATTGGAGAGTGCTCAGTTGATTGTATCCACACAAGGTTGTGGAACCTGAGACCCCTCAGCTTGATGGAGCTAAGGAGGAGACCTGAGGTCGTGAGTAGCGCTTCGCTACACTTCCTAGGACTCGTGGAGGGGCAAGCTATGGACATCGTGATGGATACTGGAGCTGGATTGAACTACGTGTCCGAAGTTGTGGTGCGACGTCTAGGATGGCCAATGGATGAAGCACCGAGAGCAAGGAGGGTAAGGACTGGAACTGACGCCATCTTGAAGTGCACACAAAGGTATGGAGGTGTTCGTGTTATTATACATCATATTGAGTTTACTATTACTCTATATGTTCTGCCTGAGTGCACGAGGGAGGTTATACTGGGAATGCTGTGGTTGGAGGGATTGGGTCCTATTGAGCTGGACGCTAGGAACCGAAGCTTGTCAATTCCATGTCGAGGTCGTGTGTTAAGGCTCAAGGTTGTAGGATTATGTGGCTCTCTTGGGTGCGAATATCAGCCACTTCAGCTAGAAAGAGAGGAGTCCGATGATTCTGATTTGGGGTACAAGCTCGATGAAGGGAAAACTATTGATGAGAGTAGCGATGACGAGGCTCCACCTCAGAAGAAAGTATGCTACGTACGCCCAACTGATTCGGTGAACCTCAAGGGGCCGGCTTTGGTGGCAAGGTATGGTCTATGCCGCAAGAACCCGTACCGCTTACATCCTCAAGTGATAACCGGAGTCGTGGGATCAGATTATGAGGGTAGCTCCTTGGTTGGCGCACGGAGTGAGAAGGCGGGATCGAACTTGGCTACATATGGGAGTGAGTGGTACAAGCTGCTCAATGATGTTCCGGAAATAGACCAAGAGGTAGAGAAAATCATACCACCTGTTCTTGAGCCACATGAGGTCCCAGCTGTTGAAGAGATTGAAGATGATGAAGATCCTAAGGAAGATCTCAAGCTAGAGGAAGCTGCAAACTTTGACCTGTTGGAGCTTAGAAGGGAAGAATGGGAAATGCACTCTCTCGAGGCTAGAGTTGAGGTCATCGACCTTGAGGACAAGGTCGATATGTAGGAGGAGAGATGATACGATCCCGCATCGTATCGATGACCAAGGCCAAGTCGATCTAGCTTTCGACTTGAGGATCAAGTTTTGTTTATGTTTTTAGTATTACTTGGACAATGGTTTGATGTTATTTATGGTTTGGATTATTTATTGATAGTTAATTATACTTGGCTAGGAAGATTATTGTTAGAGTAAGTCTTACTAGCTAAGTAGAGTATCTGGTTAGGGAATTCTTAATGGGTCAAGTCCATAGTAGTTGTAGAGGTTATAAATACATAAACCCCCTTCTCAGTTTAAGATGAATGATGAAGATGAGTTTATGAGTAGAACTGAGAGTTCTCCGGTAGATGTCTCGAAGAGGTATATTTTTTAGTACTTAAGTGTACCCCGGAATAAATCCTAGAGAGTAGGCGTCTCTTTGGTTGCGGAAAGTCTCATGGATAGGTGGCTATGTATTCTTGTGTGCTAGCCGATCTACTTCGTCTAAAGATATATGGTTGCTTGTGCTCTTTAGCACTGTGATCATGTAGATCTGGAGTTTATCTAGTAGAATACATTTTTTGTGTTCTAATCCTTATACAGTGCATAATGGTATTTGGGTTGTTTGGCTGATTTGTAGCCAGATCTATTCGGGTACTTAACAACTTGAAGTAGTAAAAAATGTAAATTTGCTATATGTAGTGCCTTAGGACAATTGGTTGACCCGGATGCTGGAGCTGTAGAAAATGTAATTTAGTTGCGAATAAATTTAAAAAGTTAATTTAAATATGGGAGGAAAAATATTTTGGGATGAACCGTAAATGTAATTATGACAAAGGAGTCTTTCATTACCATAAAAAAAATAAAAAAATTAAGGGTAAGTTTTTACCAATTTTTACCACAAAATATGCTTCTCAGTTATACCAAAAACCTAATGTGTTTGGCAAATCTCTTAAAAAATCAGTTATGAAAGAATATAAGGCCGTGACTTTTGCACTAATATACTATTTTCACTTATGTTTGTATCAATGTTGGTGCAACAGTTCGTGTAACAGAGTAAATAACAGAGCAACGGAATAAACAGAACAACAAACATCAAATGATCTTAGCAGGTATATAAGATATATACCTGCGAAGCCTGACGACAAATATCCACTAAAATAGTAATGGACGTACAAAAAGATTCAAGAAACTTGAATCGCAAAATACTAGTCACAATAGAAAAACGCTATTCTGAATCTATCTATCTATCTAGAATACCTAGCTAGAAGATTCAAAAACTAGTTAAATGTGAAAGAGTATCTATGCTATGACAATTGAGTTCGTTGCTTTTCACGAAGTACTCTTCACGTTGAACTTGATCAGGTATATATAGATCTTCAATCTGCACGATCAAGCTCATGAGTTTTGTTACTTATTTGTTGCTTATCCTTATCTTGATCAAGAGTCCACAAGATCTTAACTATCAAGAGTCATTTGCTTCTTGTTCACTTCAAGAAACCATCTGATCTTGATATCTTTTAAGATATAAGAAGACTCCTGCATGCTACAAAGACTAAAACACAGGTGGAACTAATAACTATTAGTGAAATAGTAATTAAACCGAATTAATTTAAAGTGTATAAAATCGAATCGGTGAATATTATAGAAACTGTTGTAGTAACATTATAAAAAATCAAAAAATAGTATTGTCATTATTGAGAATCTGGTGTTTAGCTCATACTACAAGTTATCAACTAACTAGTTAAATCATGATATTATGTCGTGATTTCGGTCCATAATAAAGGACAAAACAACATAAAATTTATTCATTTGGCGCTACCTTATCAATTTGATCTATTTATTTTTTAATGAAAGTTGTTCTATTTATGTCTCCTTATTTGATGAATAGCTAATGATTTGATAAATTTCTTGATATATATATTTTTTGTATGAATAATTATACCAACACACACCTAAATGTTTGTTGTATTCTCCCAATAACAATGTTTTCTACATACGATCGAAGTCATACGTTACATGAAGTTGACCTAGGATCGATATGATGATTTAATGACACCATATTTTATTTAATTAGATTAAGTGAAGATCCATTTAGATGATTCTTTCTGTTATCCTGGCTTGCAAACAAAAAAATTCAGCACGTAATAATCCGGGACCAACTGAGTATATCTCATTTTGCATTACTATCTGGCGAATAAAATGATTTAAACTAGAACTCAATATGATTACTTTGTTCTCACTTGTTATTGAAGAATGTATTTGAAAATAAGTATATATTTGGATGATTTCAACAAATCGGATATATACTAATTCGATACAAAAAGACTATAAAGTCATACATACTACGCTCTATCAAATTGAATTAAGTCTTCATAAGTCTAGGTTCGAATAACAACTCTATATATCCGGCTTCTAATAATATCATTTCCCCATTATAATTACATTTGGAAGTATGATTTTAAAAGGTTGATGCCTTGGCATATAGTCGTTTCCAATGTTTTGATGCCTTTGGCCATACATGGAAATGATATCATATTATCATGGTACATATGTGCAGGGAATCTATATGAACGGACTCTTTCCGCGAAGAGGTTGGATTGGGATTAATTAAGTCAAATTGACTTATTTAAAGTGTCTTCTCCTGAGTCAACTTCGAGAGAAAACGTAATCTATATGAAGTTATGAACTGAGTCTTGGTATAATTTAAAATGAGTCCATTCAATTTAAGTAATTTGCAATGCATACTACGAAACAAGATTTGTTTGAAATTTTAAACGTTACGATTAGGGGTGGGCATAATTGCCCCAATCCGATAATCCAATCCTAGAATTTGATAATCTGATCTGAATCACTCCGACTCCAAAACTTCAGGTTGAATTTCGGATTGAGATTTTTTATAATCTCGAATTTTGACGATTCGATCCGTAAAATTTGCAAATTATCCGATCCAATCCGATACATATATAATATATGTATATAATTTATATAATTCTATATATATGATTATTTTTATGTTTTACTAGAGTAAAAACCCTAATTATGCATAATTTATTGTCATGAATTTGATATGAAATACGTGTAATACTTAGAATTTACACTTTTGGATGCTCAAATTTGTATGTGTTGTTTAATCTTTTGTCTTTTTACGTTTAAGGCATAGAAATTAGAGTTTGTGGTGTGAAAAAAATTAAATTATATTCTAATATTTCGGACTATAGGAGTGTAGGAGATTTAACCGGTCCGAACTCGGATTAATCCGAAATTGATCCATAAGCTTCGGATTAGATTATGGATTAACATATTATTGATCCGAATTCGAAAAATCAAATTAGATTGGTTCGGATTAATTCGATGCCCACCCCTAGTCACAACTGAATTATTCCCTTCCATTTCTAATATAAAACACAAATTAAGATAACTCTCTCTCCATAGATAGTCATGGTAATATTTTGAGAGGATCATTTACATAAACACCCTTAAACACCCTTTACTAGATTGTCAAATTACAAATACATGCCGCTATTTGAACAATTAAATATAAACCCAATTTTTCAATCCGGCGATTACGTGTTAGAAAAGCTGAGTTGTCTGCTTGCTTGGCATGATGTGGAAAATTAAAAAAAAAAACAAAAGCAAAACAAAAAGGATTGGGAGAATTAAAACAGAAGACATATCGTCTTCTTCCTCATTCACCGGCCAAAATAAAAAAATCACCATCTCCTGCTTCCGTAATCCCTAACGAAGGAGATTTTGATGTAATGAAAAGTATCTAAACCATCCATGACAATTTTCGACTGGTTAATCGTTGCTTGGTGGACTGCTCAAAATTGGGGAAGAAAGACTAGGGTTTGCGTAATGACATTGGAGACAAAAGATTGGTGAGTATACTTTCTTCAATTTTAGTGTGTATTTCTTGTTCGTATACTGTAATTAGTTGCTAGATGTGAGCAATTTCATCTTAGATCGTTGTTTGTGTACGAAAATAGGGTTTCGAACGTTAAACATCTGATTTTTTTCGATTTTTTTTCAGAGTCAAAATTGAGGGCACATGAACCAAACACAAAAATCTATAATCCTAAACAAAATTTGTGAACCCTAAAGTTTTGACAATTAGTTAAGGTTTATGTGACAAGTAGTTAAGGTTTTAATAAGTAATGATTAAGGTTTACGTTCAGGTTTTTTTGATTAGTTGTTAAGTAACGTTGAAGCATATCCTTTGAATAAAATGGTGAACCACATAATCGCCGGACATATAAAAAATAAATTCAGGTTATTATATAGAACAATATAAGTTCAAGTGTAACAATGTAGATGTTCTATCATTACATACATACATACATACATACATACATACATACATACATACATACATACATACATATAAACCTTAGCAGAAACACTCAATAACCTAAACGACTTTCCAAATAAATATTAACGGGAGAAATGCAAAATTGGTCCTCTAAATGATCGTCCTGTTCGAATATGGTCCTTTTTTTTTCGTGTTTGCAAAATACGGACTAAAAGGACCTAACGGCTAGTTTTTTGACGAATTTGGATTTCGTTTTTGGTCATATGCTGACTGAATTCGTGACATGGATGAAATTCGTTAAAAAAAATTCACGGGCGAATGTTTACTCTTGCAATCTCGATTTCAATCATGATAAAAAAAGTTTGGTTATTAAACGTCCTTAAGTACAAGTATGTATTCCTTATACTACTTTAGTGTCCTCATCAAAAATAGGTTATATCTCTTAGGCAGTAACACTTTTTAAGAAAATAGTTTTAATAACAAAAAAAGAGTTTAAAGCTTCTATTTTATCTAGAATCACGTAGATCACGAACGAAATGGCTATTACCTAAACTATTATGCTACAAGAAAAGTTATCCCCTTGCAATTTTGGTTCTTTGCTGAGTGGGCGGATCTGGGAAGGAGACAGATCGGAGACGGTGGTGGTTGAAGGTGGAGAGTGGTGGTGGACAGATCTGGGAGGGAGACAGATCGGAGACGGTGGTTGTTAAAGGTGGAGGGTGGTGGTGGGCCGATCTGGGAGGAAGAAGAAGGGCTCGGTGGTGGCGGATGGTGGTCGTTTCCACTAGAATCGCCCGAAATCTTCGAAATTGATCGGAATCGTTCCCGAAAACGACCGGAATCGTGACTGACAAGGTTGGAAATCCGAAACGAAAAACAGGGGGAGATGTAAATTGATTTGGGGATGGAGACGAGCGGAATCACGAAATCGATCGGAATCTCGGTGCCGAAATCGACCGATATCGCGAATTGTAAGGATTGGGAATTCGAAATGAAAACAAAGGAGATGTAAATCGATTTGGGAATGGAGAACGCCCACCACCACAGAGCCATCTTCTTCCTTCCAGATCCGCTCGCCACCACCGCGGCCTTCTTCTTCAGGTTCGAATCCGCCGCCGCCGCCTAAACCCTTCTTCTTCAGTTTCAGTTCCACCCGCTGCCGCCCACCACCACGGAGCCCTTCTTCTTCCTCCCAGATCCGCCCTCCACCACCCTCCACCTTCAACCACCACCGTCTCCGATCTGTCTCCCTCCCAGATCCGCCCACCACCACCTTCAACCTCCGATCTGTCTCTGTAACATGTCTTCTTGCAATCATATAAAGTAGGGAGAATTGCAAAATTGGTCCTCTAAGTGACCTTCCTATTCGATTCTGGTCCATTTTTTTTCATGCATGTGTGTCATGTCACGCCACATCAACGCCAACTCAGCTCCAATACGAACATACGATATTTTATACGGTCCTTAGGACCAAAATCGAAATGGAAAAAAAAATGGACCAAAATCGAACAGAACAGTCACTTTGAGGACCAATTTTGCAATTCTCCCAAACATTAACCATTTTTCACATCAAGAGTGAACATTACAACAAAAGAGAATAATTTAGAATTATAAAACTAATGTTTTTGTTCACTCATCCATTGACTAGGAGGAAAAAATTCACAAGTTATTAGGACTAGCTCATTTTTTAGACATTGCTGGTATTTTCTCCTTCCAGGTTAGCCGGGAAGTCCTTCTCAAGATCTGAATGTGAAATATCTTTAAGCACCTCAACAACAAGTTGAGCTATATCAAAAGTGGAAGGTTTGTATACAACAAAGTGTCTCTCTAGTAGCTGGTCAATCGAATTGAGGAAAGCTAGATCATTCCAAGAAGAATAACTCTCGGAATCTTGTTGAGAAAGTCCGCCATTAGACATCTCCAAATGCTCTATATGACCCTTGGTTACAACTTCAATATCTCGTTTAAAAATAAGTCATGATTGCTCCACTTCCTACAAATATCAACCAATAAATATAGTCAATCATAAACTAAGCACATACACACATGAACAGAAAGACAAACTCCCTATAGCTACGGACTTAATTAGGGTTAGGATGGGTGCAGGACGTTCATTGAAGCAATCTCAGACCCTAAGACTAGCCCCAATGGGGCGCCGTTGGTGCGGCGTCGTGCGCGACGCCACGACGTGCATCCCACGCCGTGAGTTGGCAGCAGCCAACCGGCTGCTGCCAAGTGTCCCGCCCAATTTTTTTTATTTTTTTTCGAATTCGAATTACATCCGTTTTAAAACGGTAATATCTCCAAAAATACGAAATAAAAAAAAACCACCAATGGCTATATTTTTTCAAAATCTATAAAATGAGACCAATCTTGATATTTTTTACTTCACCAATGGTAATGATATAAAATGAGACCAATGACTTCCTCTTTCTCTCTTAATTAAACTTAAAAAACTCTCTTATCTCAAAACACCGTTTCCACTTTCATTTTCCGGCGAGATGGAAGTAGAGTATTTTCAGTGGTTGAAAGAAAACAAACCCCAAAAATACCATCAGTACATGCAAGCTCACTTCGAAAACACGATTTTTCCACCCCAAATGAGTCCCCAAACGAGTGTTGTTCGACCTTTGTTCCAAGGTCCCTACACTCAATATTACCAATCTCCATCCTCCTAAACACCAATGTTTTCACAAACACTGGATGAGGAGGTCGTGATGGAGACACAACCGGAAAAACAACCGATCCAGAGGCGTGGAAAAGCCAAAGCCACCGGAGGAGCGACAACCAACACAACAACCGGACGGAACAACCCATACAACGAGAATGAGGATTTTGGGCTCATCTCAGCCTACATGGAGGTTAGTCAAAATGCTATTTTTGGAATGGATCAGAAGTATTATAAATTGTTTCATCTTGTTGCGAAGAAGTATGAGGATATCAAGAGGGTAGGAATGATGACCGGGATGGATAAATTCCGTTCTCATGATTCGCTTCGTGGAAGATGGGGGCGGCTAAGAGATGACATAAATCATTGGATGATTTGTATGGAGCGTGCTACAGTCATGCTCGGCAATCGGAGTGGCTACAGTGAGTCCGATGTGCAAGACACTGCCCAAGAACTATACAAGGAGAAATCAAAGCACCACAACTCATTCACGACGTTCAAACAGTGGGATGCCATGAAAGCATACCTAGAGTAGGAACTCAAGATGAACTTGGAGGAAACCATGAAGAAGTGGGTACTAACTGGGGAGGATGAGTTTCAGGGTGACGATGTTGATGTAGGTGATCATCCAATGGAATCAGCAGGTGCAGGTGGCAGTAGTAGAAGTAAGCGAAACCGATGTTATGAAAGTGCAGCAAGTATCAAAACGTCTCATTGGTCGTGACAAGGCCAAGAAGTTGGCTAAGAATGTCACTCCCCGTAACTCTTCAATGGATGCCTTGGGCGAGGGAATAACCGGCTTCATTGAGAATTATCCCTAATTCCTTGAAGTTGAAAAACAAAAGTTGGAGCTTGCTCGCGAGAAGGAGGAGCGTAAGGCAAAGGCGAAGATGATGGACACGTACTTGGCACTTGTGGGAAACTACGACAACTTGTCCAACGGGGCCAGAGCACACTTAGATGCACTTGGCAAACATCTGTTTGGATCGGGTTAATGGCGAAGGATCGCTTTTGTAGTGTTTCGAGTTTGTTTTTTTTACCTTCCGCAGTTTGTTTGTATTTTAATTTCCGTCGTGTGGCTAGTTTGTAATTTACTTTCTGCAGTGTGACTTGTTTGTAATAAAATCAGTGTGATTTTGAATTTGAATTTGTCAGGCATCTCGTGAAGCATCTTGTCAGCCACTTTAATTTTGTCGGGAATCTTGTCAGCCACTTTACTTTGTCATGCATCTTATCTTTATATTAAGTTTTTGTCGGGAATCCAATGTTGAAGTGACTCGGCTATGACTAATTAATGACTCGACAAATCGTCTATATAATGCAAGTGGATTGTCACCTTCATGTTCACTTCCACAAGTGGATTGTCACCTTCACCTCTCTAACCCCCATGTACCCACAACAAACACCTAAATCACCATTATTTTCAACTAAAAAAAGAAAAAGAAACATGCTTAAATCAACAATCAAAAAGATTGATACCTAGTAACATGAACTATTTTTAGCATTTTCCGGCAATAACCTTGAACAACAGTGAAAACATTTCAAAACCTCAATAACCATCTCTAATTATAAAAGAGGAAAAGAGTGTAACAAGGATCTAGATCAATAAAAAAAACTCTTGTAAGGCTGTGTTCTCTTCAACGGAGATTTACTGAACTGAACTGCACTGAACTGAATTAAGGTATCCATCATAACTAACACGAGCTAAACTGAACTGCATTGGACTGATTTTCAGTTGAATAGAATACAACATAATTTTACTACTAAACTACATAAATGTTCAAATGTAGTTAATAAGCATAAATGGAGCTTCACTCTCAATAAATGAGAAGAAAAGCCACCACATCTCAACCAGTAAACTGTGAGCCATGTATTATGGCATAAGACAATTAGATTAGATTAGGTATTATAAGGTTGTGTTCTCTTAACTGAGTTTTACTGAAGGACTGAACTGAAGTAAAGTATAAATTATAACTAAGTCGAGTTGAACTGATAGAGTACTGACAACTAAGAATCTTGTCAGGTAATCAAACCAATGTAAATATGTAGAATAACAATGAGTTCTATGTCAAAGTTTTTGCACAAGTCACACCTAGGGGTGACCATTCGGATTAACCCGATCCGATCCGATCCGAACTTCGGATTAATTCGAAGTTTCGGACCAACTGAGGGTCGATCCATAATCCGATCCGAATGGTTCGGATCGGATTCGGATTAATCCGTCCCGGATTGGGGTTTTTTTGGATTAATCCGAAATTAATCCGATAATGAAAAAATTACAATTTCAGAACTGAGACTTGAGAGAGAGCCGAGCCGCCGAGACTGAGACGGATGACGGGATGAGACAGTAAGACCTAGTCGACCGAGTGAAATGACTGAGTAACGGGATGAAATGGTCTGAGAAGGGATGACGGGAAGTTGGGAATGACGGCTGACGGGCTGATCGTGGTTGACTGGTTGTGTGGTGATGGCGTGGTGATCGGAAACAAAAGCAGATTTGAGATATGAGAGGTTATTGGACAGGGAGAGATGGTGGTGGCGATGTGAGAGGAGATGGTGGTGGCGATGTGAGAGGAGATGGTGGTGGGTTCGAGGAGGAGATCCGGTGGATGGAGGTCCCTGAGACGGTTGACAGTGAGAGATGGTGGTGGCGACGGTTAGTGGTGGCGATGTGAGAGGAGATGGTGATGGGTTCGTGGAGGAGATCCGGTGGATGGAGATACGTGAGACGGTTGACATTGAGAGATGGTGGTGGCGACGGTGAGTGGTGGACGGTGGATGTAGATACGTGAGTGGAGATCCGTGGTGGACGGGCTGGATGAGAGCCTGAGAATCGCCGTCGTCGGCGCCGATCGTCCAAGAGAGGAGAGACAGTGATGACGGCTGTGATTCTGATTTCTGTGAATGAGTGAAAATTGGGAATGAATGAGACTGAGAGACAATTAGGTTAGGTTTGGGAATGAATGAGACTGAGAGACAAATTCTATTTTTGGCCTTCTTTAGGTTTTTTTTTTAAATTTCGGATTAAATTCGGAGTATCCGAAAATTCAACGGATTTAATCCGATCCGATCCTAAATTCGAAAAACTAAAAAATGCCAATCCGAATATAGCGGATCAAATCGGATCGGATTTTCGATTTTCGGATTTTTTGGTCACCCCTAGTCACACCCAACTAAATTCAAACAATCAACATCTTCGAACGGATTAAGTTGTACCTCGAATCATAAAAGAACGATTAACAGGATACTCAAACTCAGTAAACCCGTAACAAGCAAATATTAACTATAAACAAGCGAATACTGATGACATTTAGTTGATTCGTTTTAATAAGAAGCTGGAAAAAAACATGAATCATCGCATCATGATCCCTAATTGAACTACTAGCTTAATGAACATCATAACTAAACAAAAACTGAGATCGAAAATACCTTTATATTTCGAATCAACAATTGTCGTGTTATTCCTTGCTGGAGGAATCTATGAAATCATGTTTTTATCAACAAAGATGCTTTGCAAGTCGATTAATTAACATTTAATGAGGATTGTCCATAGATTCAGACAATTGAGATGAAAAACAACAAAAACACAATTATAAAATTGAGGAAACCATAACTAGATCTCAAACATACCTTCATCATCCGGATCGAAAGTCTCTTCAAGTTCCAAGCCACTTAAACTTCAATGTACACCTTCGTCGGAGATATAACTAAAGATTCGTTACTTTTCACCACCAATGCACCAAGGATCACGAAAAAAACAGAGTAGAAATTAACAAAAGGCCAGCAATATACTGGAATTGAAGGAGGAAAGGGAAAAAATGACCGTGTTATGCATCAATATTGATCGCCGGTCACCTCCAATCTGGCTTCGCAACCTGCAATCGAAAATCGAGCGTAAAACTCTAAAGTGTGTAAAAGACTCGACCCGTACGGCACTAGACTAGTTCCCCTCGAGACTAGCTAGAAAGTCTTTTATTAGAGAGCGAAATATGTGTGTATGAAGAGTGTGTTAGAGAGCTTAGAAGTTTGCAAGAATGCTTGATTGCTTATTCAAAATGGTGAGGCCAAAGGCCTATTTGTATAAGGTTCCAACTACTTTAAAGAAGAGTGGAGAGATATCAAAAAGTATTCTACATCTAGATGTATCTACTACTTACAAGCTACTAATTCTCTACAATTTACATGATATTTCTAGAGAATTCCCATTTCCATGGCTCCTCATGATTCTTCTAGATGGTTTCCTCCATGGACTTGGACTCTTTTTGGGCTTGGATCGTGCAAACTAAACGGGACGTGACATTCTCCTCCGCCAAAGTCGTTGCCGTCCTCGGCTCGACCTTGGCACGGTACTCGTTGATCATGTGCTCGAATTGCCACAAATGATCCTCATGTTCCCAACTATTCTCGGCATCGGGTAGTCCCTTCCATCGAACGAAGTACTCCGTGTAAGGCGGAACCCCTCTCCTTCGTATTTCTCTATGGGAGAAGATTTCTTCCACATCCTTGTCAAAGGAAGTGACCATGGCTACGGGTTGTCGACTCGACTCCCCCCTTTCCGGATTCTCCTTGTCTTCGTGATAAGGTTTGAGTTGGCTCACATGGAAGACTGGATGAATCTTATCGCTTGGCGTGATACCACTTGTCATGGATAAAACTCTAAAGTGTGTAAAAGACTCGACCCGTGAGGCACTAGACTAGTTCACCTCGAGACTAGCTAGAAACCCTTCTATCAGAGAGCGGAATATGTGTGTATGAAGAGTGTGTTAGAGAGCTGGAAGTTTGCAAGAATGTTTGATTGATTGATTCAATATGATGAGGTCAAAGGCCTATTTATACAAGGTTCCACCTCCTTTAAAGAAGAATGGAGAGATATCTAGAGCATTCTACATCTAGATTTATCTATTACTTACAAGCTACTAATTATCTACAATTTGATATTTCTAGAGAATTCCCATCTCCATGGCTCCTCATAATTCTTCTAGATGGTTCCTCCATGGACTTGAACTCTTTTTGGGCTTTGACCGCGCAAACTAAACGGGTCGTGACAGTGTCCTTGCTTCTTCATTGCATGAAGAAAATGGGGAGAAATGGAGGAAATAGGTCAAAATAAGCTATTTATACATAATCCGGGTTTAAAACCGCTCCTAAAAACCGGGTAACCTGAAAACGTAATTTGCTTGTGTCTCTCTTTAGTCTCTTAATAAGTAGGTTTCTTATGAATAATTGTACCAATAAAAAATGAGAAATGTTCTTAAATTGTATAATGTTCAAGACAATATAAATGAACAATAATACAATCAATGAAGATGGATCCTTAAGGATTAATGAAAACAACTTTAATCGTTTTAAAAAAAAATAGTAAAAACACAAAATCACATCATAAAATCTCTTGAAAACAACATATATTAATCAAATAGAAAATACTTTAATGGTAAAGTCATTTAAAAAAAAAATTCAAAACACTAGAGAAGATCGATTATAATTCTCTAACAAACGGGACGTAATTCTGAGAGTATTTGTAAGAAGTTTATCCTACCCTGTTAGTAGTATTTCAATTGAAAGACATAGTCTCATAGACATGCATATGTGATAAACTATTTATGAGTGTTTGCATTTTTCAGCTTATTTGAAAGGGTTCACTTTAAAAATCACAGTCGGTGATTATTTACAAAATGACTGAAAAGAATGTTTAAATCTAAACCTCTTTTAATAAGTTCTACACTGCTTCTCCGCAACAATTCGATTAGACAATAACAACACGAATATCAAGTTAGGCTCGAACACTGCTCAAATACATTATCGAAAAGGGTGAATACTTAGATAAGGTCTACATAGGATAAACATCCCTTGCTGATAAATCTAAACCTCTTTTAATAAGTTCTACACTACTTCTCCGCAACAATTCAATTAGACAATAACAACACAAATATCAAGTTAGGCTCGAACACTGCTCAAATGCATTATCGAAAAGGGTGAACGCTTAAATAAGGTCTACATAGGGTAAACATCCCTTGCTGATAGAAACCCTCCAATAGCATATATCCCATTAAAAATTGTAGGTATTGTTCAGCATAAAAGATCAATTATTTAAGCATAATTAAACCTTTCAGTACAATAAGGTCCAAACTCTAGCAGCAAAGTCCAGAGAACTAGATGGCAAAAACATAACAAACATAGAATCCAATACTTTCCTATTTTACATCTGCAAACACAGAAAAAACACAATAGACTTTCCGGTATGCAATTGAGAAGCCAACTATCTGTAACCAGATATTTGACAAACCAAGTGCAGTATCAAAACTCAGAACATAACTGGTTCTAGAATGATTTCTTCTCATAAGAGACCAACCCATGAATTCCACCTTCAACTTGAGCTGCTCCAGTTCTTACCTGCACAATTAGAGGAAGAAACAAATGATTAAAGAAATTTGTGGACTACAAAAAAGCTCTCAGTATCTGAATTTTCTAATCATATCAGCTTCTTTATTTCTTTAACTGAATCGAGGAAAACTATGTGTAGCATAAGATAACTTGAGTAAATAGGATGAAGGGAGTAACGCACCTCTAGCCTGAGAACGCCTGATCGCAACAAGTCATGTGCGGACTGAAGGGATGAGGCACCAAGATCCTGAAAACCTTGTTTAACGGCCTGCATTGTGTAGGGTACAAACTTCAGGACAGAACCCTTATCTGCTACTGCACCAACAACACCTTGAGCTATCTTCAGCTTGGCTTTATCACCAAGGTACCGAGCATCACTGCCCTTCGTCATTGCTTCTAGGGAGCCCATGCCTCTGTACTTTTTCACTCGACGACCACCCTGCCATCACAACAGTTGGCATTAATATTGGATAAATACAGAAAAACGTCAGGGCTTATTCTACTCAAATGAATCTAATTGATACAGAATACTCCCTCGACCCCAAAAAAGTTTCCTTTTTTTTTGCTCAGAAAGAAATGCCATCACTACTTACAAATCCTTAAAGTCACCAACATTACCCACATTACCATCAAAAGCCCATGACATGCCAATGTACCCCACAAGTGAACTAATATAATTTCGGATGATACCCCTGCAAAATCGTTTACCCGGCCAGGTACATGAGCAATTGAGCATACATTGATAATGTGGCCGTAATTAATCCACATTCCTTGTAAACATATAGATGAACTATTACTACAACGTCTAGTAGATATTGTCTAGGAAATTATCTTTAAATTGAGCAAAAATTAATTCCCAGCCAATAACGACTTTAGGATGATTCATGATTGACCTTGTAAAGACGATATTCTCTAGAAATGTAGAATAGATAAATTGAGAAGAGAACTGCAAAGATGAACTTGGGTAGAAGTTACAAATGAGAAGTACTAGCCTTGAAAACAGAGATAACTTGACAATAATTAGAGAGTGGATTTTGAACCTGATATTCATATACGCCTGGAGCTTCTGTGCTTCCAGCTAAAAAACTACCCATCATCACAGTCGATGCGCCAAGTGTCAAAGCTTTCACAATGTGCCCAGAATTTGAGATGCCACCATCAGCAATCACAGGCACATCACTTTGTGATGCAACAGATGCAACCTTGTAAACTGCTGTCGCCTAACAGGTATTACACCTCAAGTCAGTACAAGTAAATGCTAAAATACAAATATGTATCATAACAAGATAATACTATACTAAATCACTCATAGCTGACTGCTATGCTACTATAAATAAGAGTCAACTGTTCTGCTATATAATAAACACTGCAACATCATTTTTAACCGCAATGCCACTTTGAGACAAAAAACCAGTGTTATTAACCTCAGAAACAAGTGACATTAGTCATTATTGCCAATCAATTGTAATCAACTTTTTTGCTTTATACATAGTAAAGTTTCTGTAGCAGGTTATCACTGCCTCTATATCACAAAAGAGTTTGAATGAAACAATATCAGCCAGTATACATCTTTATAACATGATAGTACAAAAACATAAAAAAATTAGTTATACAAGCAAATTGAGCTAAAACTTCTTTTTACCTGTCCTCGCCCAACAGCACACACTTCTTGAGTTGTACAAATGGAACCTGACCCCATCCCGACTCGTAGCCCATCTACACCGGCTTGAATCAAGTTCTGCGCCTGGTATGTTGTGACTACATTCCCACCAATCAAATCCAAATCCGGATACAAATTCTTGGCATACTTAATCATCTCAATCTGATAACTCGAATTCCCTTGCGAACTATCAATCACTACCACATTGACCCCTGCCTTAACCAAATGCTCCAGCCTCTCCTTATCCGACTCCCTCGTTCCAATAGACGCCCCTACCAGAAACTTCCCGTCGGGCCCCAGCGACGGAAGCCCGAGCTTCGGAAACTCCCTCATCCTCTCCACATCATCCCTAGTAACCAAATTCACAACCTCCTCACTCTCCTCACTAACCAAAGGTACCAATTCCAGCTCACTCTTCGCCAAGTAACCAGCAACATCCTCAAAGCTATAACTAGCAGGCAAACTAACTCCCGATTTCGACATATACTCCGAAATCCTCGTCTCCTTATCACCCAGCTTCTCCCAATCCGACCTCCTCACAAAACCTAAAACCTTCTTCGAGCTCTGAATCCCGCTCTCGGTGACGAAAACACAAGGAGCAGAACCGAATTCATCACTCGACAGAATCGAATCGGTAGGGGATTTGAAAATCAGTTCGTGATTGAACGCTATCTTATGCGATTTCGCGTGCTGAACTAGAGAGGCTTGCTGAGATGAGTCGTTGTTGGAGTGGATAATACCGATTGCGCCGAGAGATGCCATGGCGGCGGCCATGGAGGACTCGGTGACGGTGTCCATCGGAGAGGAGACGCAGGGAGTTGCGAGGGCTATTCGGCGGGTGAGCTTGGTGGAGAGAGTGACGGCGTCTGTGGGGAAATCGATGTAGTGTGGGAGGAAGATGACATCGTCGTAGGTGTAGGAGTAGCCCTGGTTGAAGAGCTTTGTCGCCGGAAAGCCGTCTTCCTCCATGGCAGCCGCCTTACTGTAACAGTGAGTTTGGGAGTTGGGAACTAGTGAGGAGGAAGAAGAAGATGAACGTTCTTGTTAGCTTCTGTTTGGTTCGTGGGCCTGAGCATGAAACAGCTTTGGATTTGGGCTCCATAAGTGGGTTTGGACTTTAAGAACCGGGAAAATTCGTGCCAGCGATGTTAGGTATCGCGTATTTGAAAAAGAAACATAATATTTGTTAATACAATATTACAATTCAGAAAATTATATTAATATAATACTATAACTCAAAAAGTTATCTATTAATATAGTATTATAAATCGGAGTGTCGCTAACTGAAAATCAACAAGGTTTTTCGGTACTGATTGATTAGATGTACTTAAAAATTTAGTTTGGTTATTGATTAATGGGGTTGGGTTTCAATTTTGATGTGATTGGAAGGCCTATTGATCCGATTTGGTTGGAGTTATGGGTCATATTGATCATTATCCTAACTAAATAACTAGATTTTAAATTTATTAAATGTGAAAAAGTTAAAACGAAACAACTGACGTGGAATGAATGAATATATATTAGTGTTTATATAAATATGTTATCAATCATATAACTCTAAAACTTGCTATTCGTACTGGTTATGTTCTGAAGACACTCAATTGAAGTGATAAGTTGAAGAAGGAAATGTAGGTGAAGAAAGAATCACAAGACCAATGGTAATTTCGTTCTCCACCAGATATGTATTTTACATTACAAAATCGATGCCAAATGAATGAACAACACTAATCTTGAGGTTCTAACGTACTACTACTATATGTGAAGCATCTTGTAATCCTTATTGTAACATACTATAGAATTGATAAATCATCTTCTTTGCTAGGTGAATAGAAGCATTCCAGTCCGACAAGAACAAGTGCCATATTTTCTCTGATCTCTAATAATAGATAAAATGGCACCCATCAAAACCTGTTGACAAATCCACAAGGAACCATCAAATATCAGGTATAGAGTTAGATACGCAGAACTAAGATAATATATTAGATAATACGATTATACGAAAGTAAGCACTGGTATATGAATCACTAATTTTCGTCCAGTAATAAATTATGGTATTACATAAAAAAAAAAACACGTAAGATGAACATGGACTTACTTGGATCCACAGTGACAAGAATTGCAGTTCCTCCAAAATCACACCTACCACCTGTCACCTTAGTTCTTTGCCAATAACTATTAAACGCATATGAAGCATGTGCAAACACAGTAGTTGGTTGAAAACACGACCCGCTGGGCTGAAGTTGACTACAATCAGCTCCGGAACCACATGCATAATCCATGGCCTCTTGCATGATTGGGTCAGGGACTGCGGCCTTGGCGACGCACCACATGGCAGTGGTGGGGGCTCGATAAGGCGGTGGAGGCACGGAGGGAGGTGGGAACACAATTGGTGGCAAGAATGTTGGGCTTCTTGGAACGGGTTCAGTGGGTGATGGTATGTTATATGGTGGGCTGAAGATAGGTTCGGTTGGGGTGGGGACAGTTGCTGGTGGATTTGGAATAATGGTTGGTGTGTTTGGAATTGATGGACTTTCTGGCGGAATAGGGATTGAAGGTGGGTTTGGAATCGGTGGGCTTTCTGGTGGAAGAGGGATTGAAGAAGGTGTATTTGGGATCGGAATCGGAGGGCTTTCTGGTGGAATCGGGATTGAAGGTGTGTTTGGGATCGGAGGGCTTTCTGGCGGAATTGGGCCAGGAGGGGGTAATGGTGTGTAGCCTCCAGTTGGGCTCGGGATTGGGCCTAGAGGGGTTAACGGCGTGGAGCCCCCAATTGGGCTCGGGATGGTAGAAGGTGGTTGTGGTGTGGAAGGGGGGTTAATGCAATATGGAGGGGCATTCTGGGTAAGGGGGGTGATAGGGCCCAAAGCATCAAATGGTGGCAAAGAAAATGGGGAACTAACATATGGATCAGTATTAGTTGATACATCATCTAACTGCAGATTGATGTCAAACTTTCTCATTGCATTGAAGTAATTTTTCCTACTAAATTTTGTGTTTGCGTATCGTCTTGCTCTGAAATGTTTTCTAGTTTTGTATCGATGGATTCCATTTGTAGCATCTGATCAAAATTAACTAACAACGTGAGTTCATTGTGACATGCAACACTAACATTCATAAGTGTTTAAATGATTATATATATCAAACTCCATACGCTAGACATGTTGTGAGAAGTGAATCAAGTGAACGAACTGCTGATTCTGTTTTTACTTTTGAAAGAACACTTACCAGATTGGACAAGGCAAAGGGCTGCAAAACACAAGTAGAATCCTAGAACATATAATCTCAGTGAAAACACTCCATTTTTCGCCATGAGTGAAAATTCCAAGTGCATCCAGGCTCAATACCTAAATGAAACTCAGGATTCTATATATAGCAGTGAAGATATAAAGAGTATGACAGGAAAAAATGGAATTACGAGAAGTAAAGATGATTCTTTAGCAGCAAGTAGACACTTTGTACTAGTGCCACACACAGGAGCTTAGAGATGTGCACCAGAAGAAATGTAAAAGGAAGTTCGAAAATAGGACTAAAAGAGTGCAGACATACTTGTTTGATGGGCTTCAAATACTGTTCTGTGTTTGGTCAGGAAGATTATGTGCCTAATTGTGGGCATCTGTGCTTTTCTTGACATTGGAAATAACCAAAAAGGTTGAGTTTTTAGGCATTTCTCTTTTACTTGCTTTCTACTCAAAGCTCTCCTGTACCACTTGTACATTCACTTTGCCTTGCGTCCTTTTGGTTAGACCTTAATTCAGAACAAACTGGACTAATCTAATTGACTTGCTTATAGTTAATTATACCCATTATAGTCTAGTATTAGCATACTAGAATAATGAAATACCAGTAAAGTAACTCCTTGGAATAAAACAGATCTTCCAGCGGATTGTTGCATCCGGATTAAGCTCTAACACTAAGTTATATAATTACGAAGGTGACTCATTTTTAGCTCACCAAAATTTTATGAAATTCAAAACTGTTTCGAACACTTGATGCAATAATTTCGTTCTCAGTACACATCTGCCACAATTATTTCATTGGATATCTTGAGTGCTATGAAATTTTATACCAGTTATAATATTAAATGTACCAAGTTACGAAATTTTGAATACGGTGAGTATTAGGCCCAAGGTTGTTTTGTCTATTGGGAAAATTAGTGCCACCAACTAGTTCGAGTGTCAAAGTGTAAATGCCGCCCACGTGACTTGCAAATTTAGCAAATACCGACTGATTGGCTTGACACCCAACTAGTTGCCCATCTTGCCCTCACTTTTTACCATAAATGGTGTTACATGGTTCTAGGCAAAAGCTCTGGTGATACGACTGAAAGTGACAGAACTTGTATTTTACTGTAATGACAAATTTAGCAAAAAATGGTTTAATGTATCAAAGGGGCGTTTTGTTTGTATTAGTTCAAAATTTGAAATAGAGTGATAGGGTAAACCGATCAAACAGTTCTCCAAAACCGATCAAACTTAGTGTCATTGAGGGAGGTTTGCATCAGTCTTAAGGTTTCAGTGGAACAGTGAGAGGGATTGAATGTCATACACCAACTGAGTAAACTCAGAGAATATGCAGGGTGGAGTGAAGCTCATAGTGATAGTTATAAGCTTCAATAGGCAGGTATTGGCCATTTCGGTCGATGAGAATACTAGTTTTCAGTATATTGTAAAGAGGGTATGTGACAAATGGAGAGTTCTAAGAGAATCAAAGATAAGCTTCAACTATAGGATTGGTGATTATTTCAACTGTGAACTGAGTTGTGAGGATGATTGTGTAGCTATGAGGCTTCTTGTTGCGCAGTTTAATTCTGGGAGGGTGGTGATGGATGTATTACACAGTGATTCAGCAGGGGGTGTGGATAAAAGTACTCAGTTTTTGAAGACAGGTGGTTCGGATGCAAACAATGGAAGTGTGAACAAAGGGAAGTCTGAGTCAAGCAAATCCAGAGGGGTTAAAACTGAGGAGGATGAGTTTCTTGATGAGTTACCAGCGTACGATGTTTCCCCACCTATCGGGAAAGTTTCAAGGCAATCAGATACATGGGCACACAACATCGAAGGGGTTGGGCAAAGGTTCTTGGGGGGGAGGGGGGCAAAGGAGTTTAGAGAAATGATGTGTAAGTATGCTACAATCAAAGGGTTCAACTATTATTTCATTAAGAATACTAGGCTGGGGGTGAGTGTTATTGTGCAAGGAGGGACACTACAAGTTGTCGTTGGAAGATTGCAGGAACTTGTAAGACATTGGATCCATCATTCAGATAACTCCGGCATGTTCGTACATGACTGTTCTGATTATATGGCAGGGGATAATACAAGTAGGCTAACACCATTAATTATGGGGAACTTTGTTGTGCCAGATGTGCAGGGGAATCCACAAGTTAAAGGAAAGGATGTTCAAATACATCTATCCAAAGAGTTTGGAGTGAATATGTCATATTCAAAGGCGTGGCGGACTCTACAATCGGCAAGGGATCAAGTGTGGTGCATATCTTGATTCTTTCGAGCATCTTAGGTGGTATGGGAATGCGATTTTAGAAACCAATCCAGGATCTGTCATAGAAATACAGTCGGATCCTAGCACGAAGAAATTCTCTCGGTTCTTTGTAGCATTCCATGCCTGTTGCAGGGATTTAAACATTGCATACCAATGTTATTTATTGATGCTACTTCCTTGAAAGGTAAATTCAAAGGTCAACTACTATCTGTGACCGGGAAGGATGGTGATAACAGTACGCAACTGTAACCCACTTTATACGAAGCAATAGCAAGTTTGATCGTATATGCTAGTCGATTGAACTTAATCTCTAATGTTACAGTACTAGTTTTGGTAAAAGTTGAATGAGATATGCATCATTAATTTCATAATAAGAAACTATATACTGAGATGTATGGTGGTAGCTGAAGTTGATCTTAATTTTCAATGTAGATTGTTTTTTCTGTTGTTTTTTGGTGTGTATATCTTGATGAAGGAGAACTGTGAAATGATCATATTGTATGGATCAGTTTAAGTGATCTATTATAATAGAGTAGCTCTTTTGCCTGTCTCGTCTGGGATAGTATAATTGTGTTGTGAAATTGTTTGCATACTCAATATGGCAGAGCTTTTTCCGGTTGCTATGGCAATAGTAGATGCTGAGACGATCGATCACTGGACTTGGTTTATAGCAAGGTTGAAAGAGGTTGTTGTACACGATCAAAGAGTGATTTATCTATCTGATCGGCATATCAGTATATTGACCACATTCCCTAAGGTGTTTGATGAGCCAGTCCACTTTTTCTGCTTATACCATCTTTACACAAACTTAAAGGGAAGCTACAAAGGAGCATGGTCCACCCCTTTCAGAAAAAAGATGGTGCACCTACTGAGAGTTGCAGCATATGCACATACAAAGCCTTTGTTTGAAGAAGCATTACAACAATTCAAAGATGCAGGAGACCCATAACAATTGCATTCCTGGAAAATCTACCTTATGAAAAATGGGCATTGGCTTGGTCATCAGAACACACTAGGTATGGTGAAATGACCACCAACGCAGTCGAGTCTTACAACAAGTGGATCAAGCCAGCAAGGTCGCTTCCTGTGTGGGATATTGTAGACATAATAAGGCAACAAATAATGACTTGGTATGCCAAGAGGCGTAATGATTCAAAATGGTGGACTGGTGAATCGACTCCTCGCAAGGAGAAGTTCTGGAATGCTGCACGCCAACAAGGACGAGGTGGGAAGATTATAACAGCACCAAGGGAGGGTGTGTTTGAGATCCTTTCACATACTACGACATCTGTGAGCCTCAACGACCGAACATGCTCATGTTATCAATGGCAAATACAACATTCCCATGTACACACGCTGTTAATGTTATAGCAATCAAGGCACCAACCGTTCCAGGTATAATGCTTGATATGAACAATATAGTCCGACCTCCTAAAATCGTTATAATACGTCACGACTTACCAAAAAGGAGACGAACCTATGACTATCTCGCAGGGGACCGTCACTAGAGACGGGGCCGGCTCCACCACTTTCCCACGACGGCCTCTCTTGAAAATAGGCTTCCACAAGTATCGGGCCGGCTCCACAACTTCCCCACCAAGGCCCCATA
>JAYMSP010002142.1:0-26030 GCA_036897095.1 Plantago elongata
TATATATATATATATATAAGTGGACATGGGAACATTTGTTGATTGATATCATTACAAAGATATTTAACTACAGTTCTTGATGAATAAACGTTTCATCTCAATGGATGAGATTGATTCTCAGCAAGTAATGCCTGTTGAAAAAACAGACATGGCCTACTAAGCATTAAATGCAAAGTAGAAACGTATAACATGTCGATGCAGTGTACACAGTTACATATACAATACTTTATACATATGTTGTATTTATGCATTATTTACCTGCTATAAATAAAGGATTTTGGTAAGAGACAAACACTTTTACCAAATTCAAAATCTTTCCTTACATCAAAACAGCAAAAACCTTCTAGTTTTTATGAGAATTCCTCTGTAAATCTCTTGTTTCTTGCCTAGTCTTCTGAAAAGATAGACTAATCTTCTCAATCAAATACTAAAGTCAAACACTCACTTATCACTATATAAGAGATGACTCCTAAGAAGACTACTTCCAAGAACATTGTTGCGACTATCTCCTCTACTGAAAATCAAAGTGAGAGAAACTTAGAGGTGTTGAATAAACGTCTCTTGGGTAAATTCAACCCAGAGGACTGGACTTCCGGCCTCAAAATGAACTGCGGAGCACATATGGATGCTCAGTACTTGACTGCTGCAATATCCTCTTCTCCATATAGGACTTATATTCTGAAAATGCTTGAAAAGCCAGAATTAAGAAATTCCTCTCTGTTGCTCCAAGCGGCTTGTCACATATAGATATTCTGGAGTTCTACAACAGCTCCAAATTCTACACCAAGGTCTGTAATGGCGTTGAAGAAATGTACATTTAAACAAAAGTCTAGGGTACTGAAATAGTACTAGTCTGTGACAAATTCTGCAAGATTTTCCGATTGAAAAATCGTGGTCAGGTTTCTGAGATCAATACCAAAGATAAGGTTTTGAATGATGCTATCAAAATCTTGTTTGAAGAGGCTGTGAATGATAAAATCGAATGTTGTCCCTCAACGCTCATACTGGGAGACATAAGAACCAAGCATCTTTATGAGCACTGGAATGTCTTAGCCAACATACTTCACTGTTGCTTCGATGACAATAAGGGAGGCATTGATCAGATAAGCCTCGAACGTTGGATGATGATGATCATTCTCCAGAAGTAGGTGAATTGGAAGGAACACCTCTTCAATTAGGGTAAGTACGCATTCACCCAGTTCATCAATCGGGTTAAAGAGGTTGAGCTCAAGATAGCTAAAGGTCGTGCTGATACCAAGGCAAACCTGCACTATGGCCTGAAGATATGCTACATATTGGAGAAGTGTGGGGTTGTGCTAAGAGAGCACATTGATATTCATGTGACCAACAACATGTACAATCATGCATATGAGGAGTCTCTCAAAAAAGCTGCCAAAGGAGAGTTGGTGTCACAAGGAGAAGAAGCTTATGAGAGAGAAGCTGTTGAGGTCCATGTTAATTACAAAGAAACCAAGGAGTAAGAAGCAGAGAACTACAATGAAACAACTTGCAAAAGCTGTTATTTCATAAACCCAACCCTCAGAAAGGGTGGAAGAGGTTGAAGCCTCTCAACCAAGTCCAGTCTAGAGAGACCGCATCTCTGAAAGAAGAACATGCAGGTTAGGCAAAATGCCAGAGCTCTCCGTGCAAGACCATAATGCAATAAATTAGTCAGTCCCAAGCTATGACAAGATGACTCTGATGATAATGTTTCTCTTTTAGAAACACTTAAGAGATCACGGATGGAGATTCATGGTGGAGCCTCAAAATCAACTCCTCTGAACAAACGAGCTAAGGTTGTTGAAAAGGCATCAGCAGAAGGAGTTATCACTCACCAACTAGAATTTGAAGATTTGGTGGAAAGTTATCGGATGTTATCGGATACTGACATTGCCTCCATAGTCCAAATGCTAGAAAACACTCTTGCTAAAGAAATTCCTGCACCTGAGCAGGTTCCTCAAACTGAGACAGAGACTCAGGTTGATCATATTGAGGAAAGATTCGAAGTACCAGAAACTTCATTCCATGAAATGGAAGCCCAATTGCTTGAAGATAACCAGGTAACAAGAGTAGTCTATATCTAACTTGTGAAGCATTTTTTTAATAAATGTTAACTTGTTACTTATAAACTTCATTTGTTACAGGATTTCAGGGGGGAAGATTCTTTGCCTAATCCTTTGAATGAATAAGAGGTTCCCTCAACCTCTGCACATAAAGAATCAGAGCCTGTGAAGCAGGAAGTCAATTTTCTCTGAAAAGAAACAATTTTTTCTTAATAAGTACTTATGTGTATGCTAAACTTCATATTTGTCTCTGTACAAGCTCCAACTGAGGAAGATAATTAAGTGTTAAAATGCCACAAGAACAAGTGATTCCTGTCAGATGAGGTTATTTCTGAGCCTTCTGTTGAGAAGGTAAGTAAAATAAGAATCAACACCTTGTGTGAAAAAAATTCTTAACTTCATTACTTAATCAAATGCTTTGATTTCTTCTTTTAGGCTCTATCTGAAGAAAAGGTAGGTGGAGATACAGTTGCAACCTCCCCATCACCAATGGAAATGGACAATACCAAAAAGGCAAAGTCACCAGAAAAGGTTCCAGTGACCCCTAGGTTTCTGAGAGAAATGATTCTGAGCTTCCTAACTTGGAAGTAAGTGAAATGCTGAGAAACTCATATATCTTCAAAGCCATTTTATGTTCAACATTTCTAACACTGCATTTTTAATTTTAATTCTCAAGCTCAAGCAGAAAGAAAGGTTGTTGAGGAAACATCTTCTCCTCACAACTCGGTATCTGAAGCACCGGTTGCCCTAGAAGTTCAAGCCAACGAGCATAGTGTGTCCACACGGGTATGCTCAGAAAGCTTGTTACTTCACCTTACTCAGATATCTACAGATAGTTTGAACAAAACTAATATAGACTTTTCTTTCAGGCTCAAGTTGAAGTGCCAGTAATTGATGTGTAGTCACCACTCAATTTACTTGAGTTATTCCAGACAGTCACTCTCAAGAAGCATCTCAAGTGCTTCAGAATTGGCAAAAGCTTAGAAAGGCTGATCTTTCGGAAATTGCCAAAGTGATCAATCATAACGAGCGAAGAGCACACGCATTTGATCTGGAAAACTACATATATGCATTGTTCCCTATAGAGAACTACTCACACTATCCTCTGATGCATGAAGACTTCTTGACATAAATGACACGGAAACTAGTAGCAACTTTTCAAGATGGTGATGAACAAACCAAGTAGCTGGTCTTCTATCCTGCGTTGCCCAAGTCACTACGTATCTATCCCTCAGAGCATGAGGATTTTAATGGAAACATGGTCACTTTGCCAGATGTGATCAACTTGGTATCTGAAGATGAGGAAGAATTGATGAGAACGACTTCCAGGACCCTCCCTTAAAACATTACAAGGATGGTAATGATAAGAAAGATGATAAAGATGATGATAGTCCAGCACCAAGAACTAGTGGCATAGCACAAGCGAAGATTGGATCTGGAGGACAACAAACTGATCCAACCAACACTCAGAACACACCACCATTATCACCAAAGAATCAACCACCTTCTAAAACCCAACAAGCCTTACTAGAACAGGCTCAACAGGTTACTCAAATAGCTGAAGTTATTCAAGCTGCTGAACTCAGAGTTGCAAAACTCAAGAAATTGTTGGAGACAGAACAAAGATTCACTTTGAACTGTCAATCCCAGATTAAAGAGAAGCAAGCTCGGATACTGAGATTCGAGGCCCAGAATGCCAAGGAAAGGGAACTCCTCGAAGAAAAATTAAAACTAAAACGAGACATCGAAATCACGGTTGCAGAGCTAGATGCTCTGGTGACTGAAGATGATGATGAGCATGATGCTAAGGCCGCATCTAAGAAAGCTTCATCTAAGAAACAAGTTCCTTCGGCTGCTCAGAAAGGCAAGGGTAAAATGGTTGCTGGTTTGGATAATTATGATGAAGACTACACCGAGAGTGAAAAGAAGAAGACCCAAACTTCATGGCACAAGAAATTGAAGCTATGCACATATCCCATATGAAATGGGAATTGCTAGCTCCGCATATTTTTTTCTGCCCTGCCACTACTATCAGAGATGCTGAGTATATGGGAAGAAGCTAAGTATATCCCAAACTATGCAGGAACTATTAGCACAAGATGTTGATGTGCTTGAATTAGTCCCATAAGAAATAAAACATGTTGCTTGCCTTCTTCTCAGAAGAGCCACAACAATAGAACTAGCCCAGAAAGATCTAGGAATGATCAAGGATGAGGACTGCAACAATGCCAACATGGAAGAGGCTTATTTCGCTACTTAGAAAGCAGATGCCATCTTCAAACCCTTGGAAGAGCTGAATCAAAAGGAGGTGTTACTCATAAGGGAAAACAAAGAGCTCAAGACAGAACTCCAGAAGCTTGTTGAAGTGCATAACAATCTGCAGAGAAACTTTGAGTCTCTCTCAGAGTTTTTTTCTGGTTTGACTCAGTCATACATGACTGTGGGGGAAGAATTAGCAGCGCCCCAGAGAGGCCGTGGTATAAAGAAAAAACAATCTATGCCCTCCACAAGTCAAGCTACTGCACAGAACAAAGCTCCAGAACTGGAGGTTGCTGAAGAACCAAGAGTAACAACAAGATCAAGGCTTAAGAGCATGATAATCAGGGGTTTCAAGGACCTTTTTATATCCGAACAAGAAAAGCCTTCTGAAGACCAAGAAAAGGAACAAGGAGAGTTCCAAGGTCAGGAAACTTGTAAGTCTCCTATTAAAAACTTCAATGATGATGATGAGACTGATACATATGAGCATCTACTTCAGAAGAGAAGGAAAGTGGGTAGCCTTCCTGAACCTTCACTGGCAGTAAGACCAATAACTACAAGAACCCTTTCTGGAATCACCAAGTCTATTCCAGGTGGATCCTCCAGCACAAATCCCATAAAATAGGAAGAACTTTCTCAGGAGAAAGGATTGAACAAAAAGAGACGCTGGGATTTGAAGTTTGGTAGAGTTCAAGAAGAACAACAAGAAAGACCAGCTGCTGTCCAGATTGAGTATGTCAAAACTGATGACAACCAATCAGCCTACAGATGAATTCATCTCCAGAATGGATATTGGATCCTTAAGCTAAAGCACTTGTTGCTAAACGAGAAGTTTCCAACTCCAATTTTTGATCAATTGATGGCATGGAGAACCAACAAGCCAATATTGCTATCCTGAGCATCCCAAGGCATGGCTTGATTTTGAGGTTCAAAAGAGGACTGAGGCTATGTAAAAGCCACTTGACTTTATCTGTCCTTATCCAAAGTCTGAAGATGTTCACAAAGTTCAGAAACTGGATGGTACTATAGCAAGAAGAATAAGCTAGGTGTCAAAGCCTATCAATCCTTCTATATGACTGCTAAAGAATACATGGATAACATTGCATATCTGGAGATCATCTATCAACATCATGGGTTATCCCAGCTTAAGGCTGACCATGCATGGGAATGCAGAAAATATTACTGGGTCAAGCCCTTTATTCAGAAAATAAGGATCCTGCCAAGACTTATAAGGACATTTTTGAATTAGCCAGAAAGACAGAGTTCTCTGTCAGAAAGATTCTTTATGAATATGTTGAAGACTTCAGAAAGGTTGATAACCAGATCCAGTGATCCAGAAAGGTGCTGAAAAACTTGGGGTTTCTGGACCTAAGTTAATTTTGAAGACTTGAAGACTAGTATGTTAGGATGTCTTACTTGGAGCTTGGTTTCTCCTGTTGTCCTAATTTACTTAGTAGTTTTGTAATTCTGCTTACTGTATTTCATTGTAATGCATTTTTAAAGTTATCTTATGCTTTGTAATAGTTCTTTCTGAAGATCATACTCTCAGAAACCATTTATAGAAGATAACTTATCAGCAAAGATCACTTCTTGTGATTTGGTTGATGTTTACTTTCTGCACTTAATTTATCTGATTGAACATCATTTGAAATTGTTAATTGGTGGATTTTTTTCACTTCCATGTTTGTAATAGGACATTAAGATAGTCATGGATGACTTATCAAAAAGGGGGAACTTTGTTATGAATATATGTTAGTATTTTTGATCAATCACCACATGACTTATCTTTAGTACAGAAAGGTGACTAGTACTCATAGTTCACTTGAACATTGTAAAAGAGGAAATCACTTAGTATGTTAGTCTTAGTTAAACTTGTAATAGGATTATTATGTCCTTGAATGTGATTTTATATTTTGAGAAGGCCATAAAGAAGGATCCTAGTAATAGATTTTAATCGAAGATTTGAAGACTGATGATTGCACAAGTTTATGAACACATAAGGGTTAGTCTCCTCAGATAGACTATGTCTAGGAAGCATATTCTATAGTGCAAATATTGCACATAACAAATCTTTGAACCTATGACATCATCGAGTCAAGGAGCTTGCAAGCTTTCAGAAAGGCTCATGTGTCCGTTGAGACTACAAGACACGAAATAGTACATTGCATTAATTACACTTGCTGAAAAGTCAATCAATGCATATTCCTCTCTGAAAATGAGAAAGGGACTTATGAGTACTCATTTCGAGATATCAACGGATTGAATTTTGAGAAGTTCTAACGGATACTATTCAAACAACTCTCATATTCATCTATAAATATCACCACTTAGAAGCTGAGAAATACACACACGAACTACGCTCATATTCACTATCAAGCAAGTATTCTCTCAAGCATTCATACTACAATTCTCCAAGCTTACTGCTGCAACTAACAAGCTCGAATAATCACTAGTAGTTCTAAGTTTCCTTAGCCCACAACAAGAGATTGTTATTTGTGAAAGATTTGAACTTTCGGATACCCTTTTTGAAGCTCATTCTCCAGAATGGATACCAATTACTTGGGTCAGTAAGGAGAACTTACCATATACTGAATAAGTATATCAAGTAGTTTAATATCTTAAAGCTCTCTAAAAAACATAGCTAAATATAAGAGAAGTTTACCAGGCAATCAACATATAACCAACACCATCAAGGCATGGAGTACAGGAAGTACTTCATGTGGAAAATCATGGAAAAGCTCCAAGGTTATCTTGAGTACATGAAATACTTGGCTCGAGGAGCTAGGGAAAAACTCAGGGGGAACATTTGGTTGGGAACCATTTGTTTGTAGGGATCTAAGAATAGGATTTATTGTGAGGTGAACTCAATTATCAGTTCTAGTGAATTCCAGGTCTCAGAAAGGCTGAGTGGATTAGTTGGAGGATTATGCCACCTCCAGATACCACTATAAACTACTGTATTATTTACTTTATTGTACATACATTCCAACATTACACACGCACAAATTATTATTGCAAAGCAAAATCACGTTTATCTATCGTTTAAAGTCTTCCGCTCTCTGAATCTAAGTATCAGATACCTCCCAGTTTCTGAGAAAGCCTGTTTATCGATAACATTTTGAAAAGACTATTCACCCCCTTCCTCTCTAGTATTTTCCTTTGCCGTTATCTAGACCAACAGTCTGGCATTATCCAGGTCATGGCAGATACATCAGCTAGATGTGAAAAATGCATGGAATTTAAGAAAACCGTTTATATGCATCAACCTCTTGGTTTTTGAGATAAACGCTATCCGGATCATGTTTTCTTATTGCTAAAATCATTGTATGGATTCAAGCAAGCTCCACGTGCATGGTACAAGAGATTCGCAGATTATGTATCATCTCTTGGGTTTGTCAATAGCAAAGCGGATTCTTCATTATTTATTTACATGAAAGGCTCGGAGATGGCATGCTTATTGCTTTATATAGATGATATCATACTTGCCACATCTTCAACTTTTCTTCGCCAATCGGTCATGGGATTGCTAGCTTCAGAATTTGCTATGAAGGATCTTGGACCATTGAATTATTTCCATAGTATTTCTGTGACTCGTCACAAGTCCGGCATGTTTCTTTCTCGGTGTAAGTATGCAGCAGAGATTATTGATCGAGCAAGTATGTCGTCATGTAAATCTACTGCCACTCCGGTTGATACTAATCCAAAGGTAAGTAGTACACTCGGTACTCCCTATGATGATCCTACACATTATAGGAGTCTAGTACCAGCTCTACAGTATTTGACTTTTACTCGACCAGATATCTCGTAGGCTGTACAGTAGGTTTGTCTTCATATGCATGACCCCAAGGATATACACATGAATGCAAGTACCTCCAGGAAACTCTCGACTGCAGTCTTCATCTATATCGCTCTTCGGGGTCGGATCGTGTGTCCTACACTTATGCGGATTGGGGTGGTTGTCCTGATACTCGTCAATCGACTTTTGGGTATTGTGTGTTTCTTGGAGATAATCTGATTTCGTGGTCATTCAAACGGCAACCTACGTTGTCTCGTTCCAGTGCTGAAGCTGAGTATCGTGGGGTCGCTAATGTTGTTTCTGAATCTTATTAGATTCAAAATCTACTACTTGAGCTTCACTGTCCTATTGAGAAGGCAATTCTCGTATATTGCGACAATATCAGTGCTATATATCTTTCGGGCAATCCGGTAGAACACCAGCGAACCAAGTATATTGAGGTGGATATTCATTTCGTTCGTGAGCAAGTTGCCCGTGAAAAAGTTTTTGTGCTCCATGTCCCTTCACGCTAGCAGATTACAGACTTCTTCACAAAGGGACTTTCTAAGTATTGTTCGAGGATTTTAGATCTTGTCTGATTGTTCGTCGTCCTCCCGCTTCGACTGTGGGGGTGTGATAGATTATGTAAATAGACTAGGATTAGTATAGTTATGCAATCTAGCTAGATTAGTAGAATTAGATTAGTATTAAATTTCTAAATCTAGAATACTTAGACTCTTGTATTATAAATTCTTATGTATACTTTTGAATATAATTTATAAAAAGTATTCTTTAAAATAATAATAATGGTGCTCACTTTTGAATTTTGAGTATATATTTAATGTTAAAGTTGGATGAGTGATCGTTAAAAACGTAAAAGAAATGTTTGGTTTAGAATACCCTGATTAATAATATGTCAAACTATTTTTCAGATGAAGGAAGTACACGTATAAACAAATATGGACATGCATATGGTGATAATTATTTCACCATTCCTCCTTTTCATTTGATTTTTTCATTGTCTTTTTTAATAAAGGAGGCTAGAGAGATAGGAATTGAATGATTCATAATTGTTCTGGTTATTGTTGAGAGTGATGTACGTGCAAATGTACATCCGTCATAACGTTTTGGATGTTTGCAACAACTCTAAAATTGGAAAATTAACATTATTGATGATGATTCAGAATGCAACTTCCGATTACTATAGTGTGCATGATTAGGCTGACGGCAACAAATTTAATTTTGTTTCTTCTTAATCATTTTCTCAACTACGATTATTTAGAATTGAGCCCGTTTTAAAATGGTAATGCTGACCTGAAGAATAAACATTAAGTTCAAATTTATCCAATTAATAGATTATGCAAATATTAAATTAAAATTATTGTTCTAGTATATTTAATAATCTAATATAATTGAATAGAATTAGTTTCCTAACGTTGTTAGATTAGTTAGACTACTCTTATATAAATATTCATGTAATCTCTTGATTATATTTTACACAAAACATTCTTTCATTAGTAACCCTTTTAAATATTTAATTATACTTTAATTTCTGTTAATTTATTTAAAATGACTAAATTGAGAATAAGACATCTAACATGGGATATATTTATATATATGATAAAAGTGATGGTTTAAAATGAAGAACTGATATGACACATATAGTAAAAAATGTGTTGGCTAATTTCCTCCAAAATTAAATGATTTATAATTCATACGTAAGAACTCGTATTTTTTTATTTATGAAGCCCGAGTCCATATTAACCAAAGTATATGATCAACCTAACCTAACTAAATTAGCAATCAAATATTTACTCCCTGCCGAACATATCCTCGTAAGTTTTTCTTTCTTTCTTGTCTTCAATTGTTCCGTAGTCATCAAACTGGCTTTGTCGTTTTCGCTATACTATACCTAATTAATTAAGAACCATCTCTCATATATGAAAAGTTGCATAAACTTTAAATTTTGGTACCTCAAAATTTTGGTACCTGAATTTTAATACTTTTATTTAAATTTTGTTTAATTGTGATAATCCATTAGTCCAATTATATAAATTTTAATCGGAAAAAATCTAATCATTATCGAAAAGGAAATCTTATTTTGTGACCGTTCAATTTTAATACCTTATATTTTTCATTTATTCAATTTTAATACTTTGTTTTGTTAAATTTGACGGAGCTGGTAGTTTTGATGTATTTAATGTGCATTAGCATGAATAATTGTGGAATAATGAGTCTGTGGGTTTTGTTTTATAAAAGAAAGAATATATAGGTTTAATAATTTTTTATTTATTAAATGCTATGTTTCTTATTCATATTAAAATTGATTTTTTTTACAATCATTAGTTTTTATTAAAACTATTTGTTATTTATGCGACGTCTTGGCCGAAAGTGTGTTAATTCACGCTAATGCATATTAGTTATGTCAAGATTAACGGGTCGCTAAATTTTTGACCGACGGAGTACTCGAATTTAAAAAAATTTCAATACCAAAATTAAATAGTCGCAAAATAAAGTATCTAATGACACAACTTAAGGTATTTTTTATGATTCTTCTGCAAAATTAGCATCCCGTCAAATTACACTAACGAAGTATTACAATTGAACGAAATTCAAATTAAAGTTACCAAAATTAAACTGCAATAATTTAAGGTACTAAAACTTAAAATGTAACTAAAAATTTTCCCCACATATATTGAAATTTTGCACAACTCTTCTTCCATTCTTTATACAGCCGTGTATTATGGGCCAAAACTTTGTACCTTTACAAAGTAACATCAATTTTGATATCAATTTACAAAATCTTAGTTCATTCTTGATCCGGTTATAAGATGTCCTTAATTGGTACTATTTGATTATTTGATTTAGATTCTTACATTATAATGGTGGATATAAGATGTCCTTAATTGGTACTATTTGATTATTTGATTTAGATTCTTACATTATAATGGTGAGTTTGTAAAGTTTTTGATACGGTTGATTGTGATTCAATGATCCAGCTAAATTAAACTTGTCTTAGAGTCATATTTCAGTTAAAAGGAAAATTTTATAACACTTTTACTTATATAATATATATTAAGTGTATAAAAAGTATATATATAATTTATATAAATAACTAATAAGATATCATCATATCATATTAAGGGACCCGTGATATAATATTCTATTCAAAGAGGATCAAGTATGTAAATTCCTTAAAGTGTATTTTTGTTATGCATGTAATGCATGATAAAATAAAAGTCTCTGATACATAGAGATAATTATGTTTTGAGTTCACAATTTTTATCTATGAATTCTGGGTCCGTCTCTGATGGTGATTATGTCTGGCTTCCTGTCTATGTTCTTTTAGTGAGGAACTTTCTGTTATCTGTTTTGTGCTGAACTCTGTGCCATCGGATTTATACTAGTGGCCATTGTGTGGGTCTGTTGAGCTAAATGTTCTATTATGTTATAAAGATTCCATGAAACTATTTTCTGGCTATGTGTTCTGATATGGTATGTATATATATGTATGTTTACAGTTATGCTTGAACCGGTAAAAGTGCCAGGAGATCACCCTTACATTTTTTTCAGTTTTCTGAGTGGCTCTGGTTTGGAGAAGGTTGCCAGTAGAGGCAAGTCGGTTAGAGCAGCTAGTGATCTTGAGTGTAGTTTTGTAATTTCTTAAGTCTGCATCTAGATTGATGTTTCTAGAATTGGATTTATTGTATTTGTGTTATAGGCACTCTGAATTACCTTTTTCAAACTGTTTTGTAAACTAAATTGAGGCTTTGACTTGACGTGAGCCCATCTCACAATAGACGGCCGATCATGTCAAAGTATTTTGATTTTGGAGCGTGACAAAAGTGGTATCAGAGCTTAGGTTTCAATTTATTTGGTATAGGTCCTAGGTTTCGGTTTGTCAGATGGAGGTGTTAGGTTGAGTCTTTGGGTGGCTAAGTTTTATTCTGGTCAAGTGTTGTGCCTTCGAGTTGTTGTATTCGTTTTCTAGGTGGTCTTGGTTTAGATGTTTGAGTTAGGTCGGTTGTTGTGTTTAGTGGAGTTAAGTTTATAGGAGGAAACTTTTAAGTAGGGAGGAATATAAAAACCCATATTTTTTTATTTTATTTTATAATATAATTTTAATTAGTATTTTAGTGAATTGGACCTAATAATAATTTTTTAAACTAATATTTTATTATTAAGTCCGAGCCCATATTAATCAAAAAGTATATGATCAACCTAACCTAACTAAATTAGCAATCAGATTTTTACTCCCTGCTGAACAAATCCTTGTAAGTTTTTCTTTCTTGTCTTCAACTGTTCCGTAGTCATCAAACTAGCTTTATCGTTTTTGCTATACTAAACCTAATTAATTAAGAACCATATCTCTTATATATTGAAAACTAGTGAGTTTGTGAAGTTTTCATGCAGTTGATTGTGATTGAGTGGTCCAACTGGGTTAAGCTTGTCTTCGAGTCATATTTCAGGTAAGGGAAAATTCGGACACTTTTATTTATATATTTTAAGTATATAAAAAGTATATGTATAATTTTGAGATATATAAGTAGTTGTTGATTATTATATCATGTTAAAGGACGTGATATAATATTCTATTCCAAGAGGATCAAATATGTGAATTCTCTAAAGTATATTTTCGTTATGCATGTGATGTGTAATAAGATTAAAGTTTATGATATATGGAGTTTTGAGCTCACAGTTTTTTCCTATGAATTCTGTGCCGTCTCTGATGGTGATTAAGTCTGGCTTTCTGTCTGTGTTCCTTTAACGGGAGCTTTATGTTATTCGTATTGTGCCGACCTCTGTGTCATCGGACTTATACGAGTGGCCATAGTGTGACTCTGTTGAGCTAACTGTTCTATTCTGTTATAAATACTCACGAAACTGTTTTCTGGCTATGTGTTCTGATATGGTGTGTATATATATTTATGTTTATTGCTCTGCTTTATCCGGCAAAAGTGCCAGGAGATTCACCCTTACATTTTTTTTCAGTTTTCTGAGTGGTTCTGGTTTGTAGAAGGTTGCTAGTGGAGGCAAGTCGGTTAGAGCAGCTAGTGATCTTGAGTGTAGTTTTGTTATTTCTTAAGTATGTACCTAGATTGATGTTTCTTGAATTGAATTTAAAGTATTTGTGTTACAGACGCTCTGAATTACCTTTTCAAATTGTTTTGTAAACTCAATTATCTTGGCGTGAGTCCATCTCACGATAGACGGCTAGTCATGCCAAATTATTTTAGTTTTGAACGTGACAAAATTTGTATCAGAGCCTAAATTTTGATTTATTTGGTGTAGGTCCTAGGCTTCGGTTTGTCAGATGGAGGTGTCAAGTTGAGTCTTTGGGTGGTTAAATTTTCTTCTTGTCGAGTGTTGTGTCTTCGAGTTGTTATATTCGTTTTTTTGGTGGTCTAGGTTTAGATGTTTGAGTTTGATCGGTTGCTGTGTCTAGTGGAGTTAAGTTTTCAGGAGGAAACTTCTCCCAAGGAGGGAGGAATGTAAGAACTCGTATTTTTTTATTTTATTTTATAGTATAATTTTAATTATTATTTTAGTGGACTAGGCCTAATAATAATTTTTCAAATTAATTTTTATTATTAAGTCCGAACCATATTAACCGTATATGATCAACCTAACCTAATTAAATTAGCAATCAAAATTTTACTCCCTGGCGAACAAATCCATGTAAGTTTTTCTTTCTTTCTTGTCTTCAATTGTTCCGTAGTCATCAAACTAGCTTTGACGTTTTTGCTAACACTCAGATATATATGAGATATGGGGCTGAAATGGTCGTTGGTAGCTGAAAAGGTAGTTGGTAGTTGAATAATTAACTGGTAGTTAGTTATATATTATTTTTCAACAAGCTAACTTAGTTAGCTTCTCAACCCAGCTAATTTGTTTGAAAAGTTGCACGTTCACGTAACGAGCTTTTATTAAAAAAGTTCATTAAGTTAAAAAGTTAGCCGAAAAAGTAGTGGAAAATTGAAAATTTGCACAACTCTTCTTCCATTCTTTATACTGCCGTGTATGTTTATGGGCCAAAACTTTGTACCTTTACAAAGTAACATACATTTTGATATCGATTTGTTTTCATAAAATCTAGTTCATTCATGGTCCGGTAATAAGATGTCCTAAATTGGTACTATTTGATTATTTAATTTAGATTCTTACCTATTATAGTGGTGATTTTGCGAAGTTTTCCAGGCAGTTGATTGTTTTCAGTGATCCAGCTAGGTTATGGTTGTCTTCGAATCATATTACAGGTAAGGGGATTTTTTAAAACTTTTGCTGATATAATTTCAGTATGTAAAAGTATATATATAATTTTGCAATTTATAAATAAGTAATAATTATTATATTATGTTAAGGGACGTGATATAATATTATATTCAAAGAGGATTATGTAAGGTCCCGACCTAGTCCGGACGTCAAGGAAAGTGCCGGACTTCCAAATATTCTAAAATATATAAAATACTGGTTATTACAAAACCCGAATATAATTTATAAGTTGAAGACATAAAGAAAACCCATGTCGTTACATGTGGAAGTATCACACTCTAGCCCCGAATAGTCAGCTATCCTACTCGCACCCCTCTTCGTGCTCTTGTCCTGGGAAATACATTATTGAAACGAAGGAGGGTTAGTCATACGACTAAGTGAGAATAATCAGGCATGTATGGAATGCGTGTATGAACATGTTTAGTGCATCAATCCACCTCGTCAAAATAATCATGTAATGGTTTTAAAAGATATGCAAAACAGAATTGAAACAGGCAACATGCGATTTGATATCCCTGCTTTTCCTTGGCAAAATACATTTTCATGCTGCAGAGCACATATGGCCCCAGCTTTTCATATTCATAGTGCAAGGCATATGCAAGGCATATGCCCCAGCTTCTTCATGGCATAATTCATAGTGCTAAGCATATGCAAGGCATATGCCCCAGCTTCTTCATGGCATCATTCATAATCATGCTGCAAGGCTCGTATGGCCCCAGCTGTTCAGCATACATATTCATATATCACATTGTTTGTCAACAGCGTTGACCATATTCATTTTCAAAATTATGTACGGGTGGTTGCTTTCAAAATCATTTTCAAAGTCAATGCATATTTTCCACGTAGCACAATATTCAAAATCAGTTTCGTGCAATGCATGCATTTCATGCAGAATGACAGAACATAATCAAAATGTAGTTCAGGATGAATCATGGGTGACAGAATAACAAACTGGAACAAGTCATGTGCATCTATTCAGTTTACTAGACTCGGGGTTAATATAATAATCGCAATTAGTACTCGAGTCGAGTTAGTCAGAGTATTGGTGCGTAGGTAAGGTGGTTTTGATCAGATATCTCATAAACAGAATAAATACGGAAAGTAGACAAGGACAGAAGGCACTTTGATTTTTCCCAGGGCCTGATGCCGAAAGCCAGTTATTCCTCACCTTCAGAGTCTTGCAATTCAGCTGGTTCAACGTCTCCTGATAAACAGATAAAAGAACCTTAACGTCGACGTTACAATTAATTAATTCACTCCCCGATTGTTGTTCCCAGTTTTCAGAATAATTAAATCAAATAGACTTGTAATCAAGTAGTAATAAACAAGTCTAATCTTTGATAAATATTCAAGTGGTTTATTTATGTACCTGTCATATAATATTTATTTATGGTCCTTTACTTAGTATAAATCCGCTATTAATGCGTATTACTTAACTTCGCAAGTTTCTAGAAACTTAGCGGTTTCAATCATCGATTACGTCACTTATATATGCAGTTGTAAATTTATAATTTTACGCCTCCTCTTGATATGACATAACGTCGTACATTATACATTTTTTTCAACAACATCGTTTTAATATTCCACTAATCATGCAACAAACAATTTTAATTCTTGGTTATTTTCTTACTTCATTCGGGTGGATTCAAGTTTATAATTTATACACATACATTTAATGTAACGAGGTGTTGTACGTTATTTATTTGCACAACATCGTCGCTTAATTTCTACTATTCTTGCATCTTACTTACTATAGTATATCATCTCTTACCTTCGTATATAATTGCAAACAATTTTTTATTTTATAAGTATCATTTCTTATAGCCGTCTTTCGTTTATCAAGCTACTTAACTCCTATTTGGAAAACATTTTCATAATTCCTCACTTGGTTGAAAGATGAATATCATGCCTTCACTAAAGACTTAAAAGGTACTAAAGAAGGAATAGAAAAGAGAGCCCTTTGCGTTCTAAGTTTTAACCCTCGTCTTGACACCTACTTAAGTAATTTCCTTATATTTGACGTATAGTAGTTAGGATATTCTAGTTATCTTATTTAATTTCCATCATCTTTTACAATACCATCTAGTTACCTGTTGTGTATATCTTGTCATTAGTGTATACTACTTGAGTTGATAAGTTTCCACTAATCAATTATATTTACTCATTTTCATTTCTACCTTATCAGGTTGCCGTATTCTAAACTAAGGTGTATTTGAGGTTCAACATTGAACATATTCGACTACACTTCCTATTCTACAACATTAGTAGGTATGGTGATCACAATTTTCTGGAGTCTTAGAGTTAGCTACGTCAATGTCATTCACACACCATCTTGTTAATAAATTGTATGTGTATCACTCGAGCCTCAAACTCTACGACACTTCCTAGTTCAGTTTACCGTTTGCAACCACTGTTCGTCAAAGTGTCTCGACGATGACAAGGAGAACAATTGCACAACGACTAGCTAAACTGCAGGTTGTCAAGTACCCCTTACCCCCTTCACCTACTTACATTGATATACATAATTTTAACATTACACCCCTCAAATCTTTCCACTAGAGATTAACTACAGGATATTATGACTAATAGTGACTTACAACCTTCCTACTTCAACAGCAGGCTATCGACTATACCTACTTCCACAGTATGCCATCAACGAAGTTTTTACAGTATACACTCAACCAACATAGATTCCAGTAGATTAGCAACTAATCAAGAATTTATATACTCAGCTACCATAACAAATTATAGTAACCTTATAACTATAACCGTACAATATGCCACCAACAAAAATTCTACAGTATATAATTAACCAACCGAGGATTCCCGTCCCGATAATAAACTGAATTGATCGAAGAAACTAACCGACTATCGAGGAGTTGTCTCCGGTGAGAGGCGGCGGTCGACGGTGTTGTAGCAACGGCGAGAGGGGGTAGAAGAGGGCGATTGAAGTGAGTGAATTATCTATTTCTTTTCTCTATTGCGCAGTGTGAAGAAAACACGGCAAGGAAGCCGTATATATCGATGTAACCCGTCGATCTGGCGTGCACGGAGGGCAACATGCGGCGCCCATGTGCCTGTTGCCGCGCCAAGTGTCCCGGCCGACCGGAGAGCGGCTCGGTTCAGGCGGCAGTCGACCGAGCGGGTGGAACTCGGAGCGAAAAGGGCGCGGTTAGCACGGGGTTGGGCGGCCGGTGGTGCGAGGTGGCCGGCTTCGGTGCGGATGGTGGGCGCGGGGGCGCGGCGAGGTGAGCAATGGTGCCAATTGGCACAGAACCGGAGAGATGAACGGATTCAATTTGGGGGAAAATGTTGATTTGGGCACGGTAGTGGCTTGAAATGAAGAAGAAGCCGGTTGGTCTGAGTGATATGGTCAATTGACTACTTAAGCCGTACCAAAAATAAAATAAATATTTTTATGTTTATTATTTTATTATTATTTTATTACTCGTTACTAATTTCTTGACGTTTTCGTGCGACGTTCAACATTTTAAATTAACTCGAATATTCATACTTCAATGTTAAATACTAGAATTTAATTTTTAGGTGAATTTTTAATACGTACCAAATTTATACGGCTGTTACAGATTAAGTATCTGAATTCCCTAAAGTATATTTTCGTTATGCATGTGATGGTGATAAAATTAAAGTGTATGATACATGGAGATAATTATGTTTTGAGCTCATAGTTTTTGCCAATGAATTCTGGGCCCTTCTTTGATGGTGATTATGTCTGGCTTTCTGTCTGTGTTCTTTTAGCGGGGAACTTTCTGTTATCTGTTATGTGCCGACCTCTGTGCCACCGGACTTATACTAGTGGCCATTGTGACTCTGTTGAACTAACTATTCTGAAACTACTGTTCTGTTATAAAGACTCCATGAAACAGTTTTCTGGCTATGTGTTCTGATATGGTGTGTATATATATATGTATGTTTACTGTTCTGCTTGTTCTAGTAAAAGTGTCAGGAGATTCACCTCATATTTTTTTCAGTTGTTTGAGTGGCTCTGGTGTGGAGAAGGTTGCTAGTGGAGGCAAGTCGATTAGAGCAGCTAGTGGTCTTGAGTGTATTCTTGTAATTTCTTTTGTATGTAACTAGATTGATGTTTCTAGAATTGAATTTATTGTATTTGTGTTGTAGACGCTCGGAATTACTTTTTTCAAACTGTTTTGTAAACTAAATTGAGGCTTCATCTTGGTGTGGGTTCATCTCACGATAGACGGCCGGTCGTGATAAAGTATTTTGGTTTTGGGGTGTGACATCATAAATATTAAATTTCCTATTTGAATTCACACTTGCGGATAGATAAGACTTAGCAACCCTTTTGCCTTACATATTCCCTAATTTATAGGAGAGTTAGGTCTATTAATTAGAATTTTATATGCACACGTATATTATACTACCTCATATTCTAACTATTCCTATTATTTATTAAGATTTTTTAACTCATGACATCATTAAATTGTTAGTAATATCAACATTTTCATTATATATGTAACATGCATATATAATTGTAGTCAACGATCATTTTAAATCAGGTCGACTGTTACTTTTTTCATTGCAATATGTTAATCGTCAAAATCGATAACCATTCTTGGACATGCAATACATTATAAATATTGGTTGTGATGGGAAAGGAAAATTAAAGGTTGAAAGTGGATAAAATTACCATCGAAGACTCTAGTCATGGTTCTGATACTATTATTAATCTCACGCTGTCAAAGTGGTTACTCAATGTAGTGGGAAGGGAGATGATTCAAACATGAGCAAGCAAGGATCATGATGCAGAATATATATGAAGTCGATGAAGTATAGATAATGTATTATGATATTTGAATATTTTTTGCATTCATATATGGAGTATACATATATTTTTAAAGTTGATAGGTTATCTCAAGCAATATTTATTTTTAAAATTAATTTTTTTGTGAATTTAGCACCATAATAACCTCCTATATTCTATAGGTGCAAAGTGTTCCACTTTCATAGCGAATTAGCATTTTATAATTGATGGACATCAACATCACTGTATATAGTGTTGGAGGTAAGTTAAATAATCAGTACTCCCCCAATCTTTTAAAAGTTTAATAAGTTGATTTCTTTCGGATTTAAACCATAAATTGCGTTCAAATTATATACAAGATAATTTTTTATACAAAATTATAGTATTATAAAAAAAATTAAATATATTTTAATATTATATAACTTTATTTATACTTTTTGTGTGTAATTTATGAATAATTTGCGATTAAAGTTCGAAAGATGTCTCATTATAATTGTTTTAAAGGTTAGATTTAGTATAGTAATTAACAAATGTACTCTCCAAATAAGTAAGCACATTATATATGAATGATTTTACCACATGCAATTATCCACTAAAATACTACAATCTAAATTCATATAAGTATTATTTAACATAGCAAAATAGTTTACTATGAGATAACAAAAATGATTCATATAAGTATTATTTCCTCCGCTCCGTTCGACATTATCCGTTTAACCATTTCAAGTGTGGAAATAAAGTTTCTCATTTTTATTTATGACAATTTAATCCTTCAACTATACTTATTTTAACTTTCATAAAAAATCACGCCCTAACATTACTTTATTAAAAAATCAACTTAAAAAAAAACCAACACTCAAACTTACTAACACTCACTAACATTTTTTTATTTACAAGTAATGTACCTTTAGTTTTGTCACTCCAAAAGTAAGCAAATAATATCAGACGGGACGGAGGAAGTAGTATATAATAAAGTTGATGGTGGATCAATGATTAAAGTATTAGAACTAAGTTAAATAATTAATAATTAATAATTCAAACTTAAACAATAATTCTAAAGGTAAGATCAACTATAAAATTGTGTCCAGTTTAACTTGGAAACACAAATAAAATATTAATTAGCTTAAATCTATAATATTAACTAGGAGAATTGGGTAATTTCCACTGAAGAACTGTCAAAACAACTTTAGAAATGAGACTATTTAAACTTGAAAGTTCAATTTGAATGTTAATTAGCTTAGTGCATATTCGACTTGGTGTCGGCACGGCCTTTAACAATCTTGGGCTCAAACTCATTGACCCTATTGACGAACTTCATGAATAGATATTTCCCCTAATTGAAGAGGTTATCTCTGTCATTTAGCTCTTTCTGAAGAATGATCATTATCATCCATCTCTTTAGACTTATTTGGTAAATTCCACCTTTGTTTACATCCAAGTACCTGTGAAGGATGCTGGCAAGCACATTCCAGTGCTAAAAAAGGTGTCTTGTTCTAATGTCTCCCAAAATGAAAGAAAGTCCTCAATCTTGTCATTTGTTGCTTCTTCATACAACACTATGACTGCAGTGGTCAGAGTTTTGTCTTTTGTGTTGATCTCCCATGTCGTCCCATGATTTCTGAGACGGAAGATTTTGCAAAAGGCGTCACAATCAAGATGTATTTCTACACCTTGAGCCTTAGATTTAATGAACGTTTCTTCAACGTTGTTCACAATCTTGGTGTAGACTTGGGAAGAGTTGTAAAACTCTAAGACATCGACTGGAGATAGTCCAGTAGGGACGACGCAGAGGAATTTCTTGATGTGTGACTTGGATAGCATCTTCACAACCAGATTCCTGTCTGTAGTGGAAGAGATAGCCACACTTAAGTATTTCTCCACCATGTGTGCTCCCCAATTCATTCTGAGGTTGGAAGTCCAATCCTCTGGTTTGAAATTACCCGGCAAGCGTTTGTTCAACACTTGCAAAACCTTTTCTCCTTGCTTTTCAGCAGAAGAAGCAGTTGCAGCTGAGTTCTTGGATGAGGTCTTTCTAGGTGCCATCTCTTATATGGAGTTTCTGGGTAGGATTAGAGAAGAAGTGCTTTAATTCGAGAGAATGTTTAGTTTATCTTTTCAGAAAACTAAGCAGAACTAGAAGATTAGCAGAAGGATTTGCAGAAAACTTAGAGAGTTTTTGCTATTTTGATGCAAGTTAAAATTTTGAATTTCGTAATAGTGTTTTGTCTCTTATATATGTCAAGATAAAATTACATAGATACATCTTATGTATAGAGTTCATATATGTATATGTGTACATTGCATCGGTGTAGTATGCGTTTCTACTTTGCATTCAATGCAAAGTGGGCCATGACTATTTTTGCAACAGGCATTACTTGCCGAGATTTAATCTCACCCGTTGAGATCAAAACGTTTATTCATCAAGGGCTCTTGTTCAATATCATTGTAATGATATCAATCAACAAATGTTCCCGTGCCCACTTAATGAATTTTGACAATATATATCCATAAGTCATTGTTAGTGTGTGAGACTAGAAACCTTTGTTCTTATCATTTCAGAGAGAAAGTCTTGTTTTATGTTACTTATCATATAAATGGTAAAAACATAAAACCCTAGACATGTTTGATTCTCATAAATATGTACAATGTTGGACTATTAGTTTTCACATACTTCATGTCTTAAATGGTTTATAGAATGCTAGTTTTAGAAATTACCACTAGATATATGACATGTCCATAGTATTTGAGTTCTAGTATTATATACTTATGGACTATATGTCAATCTGTCTTTTTGAACTTACCTTTACAGAAGACATTAAGCTTTCTGAGTCATAAGTCTTAGAAACCTTATTATCGTTCTTATCATGTAGGCTTACTGAATACCCATTTTAGAAACATGTTACCTTTTCTCTGTTCCTTACCAAGTCTTTTAGAGACTTAGAACTTTTCAGTTCTGAGGCATCTACATTAACCCAAGACTATGTCTTAAGGTTAAGAACCTACTTTGCTGGAGTGGCTTAGTGAAGATATCAACAAGTTGATCTTCAGTGCCAACCTTTAAAATCTCTATATTGCCTTTCTCAACATGGTCTCTGATGGTGGTGTCTAACATCAATGTGCTTAGTTCTGACATGGAACATTGAATTTTGGGTAAACGCAAACTTGTGTTATCATAGAAAATGGGAGTTTTTTCTTCCTTAAGTCCATAGTCTTTGAGTTGTTGTTGTATCTATAATATTTGAGTAGCATAACAACCAGCATCAATATATTCAACTTCTGTGGTAGAAGTAGCAATTGAGTTTTGCTTCTTGCTTAACCATGAGATAAGTCTAGTTCCCATAAACTGACAAGTTCCTAAAGTACTTTTCCTATCAAGCATTGATCCAACATAATCAGCATCTGAGTAGCCAACCAAACTCAATCCACTTTCATTAGTATACCATAATCCAAGTTCTACATTACCTTTGACATACCTTAATATTTTCGTAGCAATGTTGTAATGTGATTACATACGATTTGTCTGAAATCTAGCACACACACCAACTGCATATTGAATATTAGGTCTGCTTGCAGTAAGGTATAGTAGTGAACCTATCAATTTCATATACTTATGTTCTTCAACACTCTTATCAGATTCAGTATAAGTCATTTTGGTTCCTATGCTTATAGGTATCTTGCATTCTTTTCAGAAGGCTTGAGATTAAACTTGTTGAGAATATCCTTTGCATATTTTGTTTGACTGATGAATACTCCATCATTGAGTTGCTTGACTTGCAATCCTAGGAAATAATTCAATTCTCCCATCATGATCATCTCAAATTTGCTTTTCATGAGATTAGCAAAGTCATTACAAAGTTTCTTGTCTTTAGATCCAAATATACTGTCATCAACATATACATGAACTAAAAGTAGTTTCCCATCATGATTTAAGGTAAACAAAGTTTAATCAACTTCACCTTTCTTAAAATCACTATACAAAAGGTATTTGGCCAAAGTTTCATACCATGCTCTTGGAGCCTGTTTAAGTCCGTACAGAGCTTTTTGTAACTTATAGACCATCCTTCTTTCTGAGGAAACTTCAAAGCCTGGTGGTTGATGAACATAGACTTCCTCAGCAAGTTCACCATTCAGAAATGCACTTTTAACATCCATATGATAAACTTTAAAGTCATTATGAGCTGCAAATGCTAGAAATAGTCTAATTACATCCAATCTTGCAACTGATGCATATGACTAATCAAAGTCTAAGCCTCCAGTCTGGGTAAATCCCTTGGCAACCAACCTTTCTTTGTTTCTGGTTATTTCACCAGACTCGTTCATCTTTTTTCTGAAAAACCACTTAGTTCCAATCACAGATGTTCCTTCTATAAATGGAACTAGTTTCCAGACCTTGTTTCTCTCATATTGATCCAACTCTTCTTGCATTGCAGAGATCCAGTCTTGATCCTTTAATGCATCTTCAATAGTTTTAGGTTCAATGATTGAGATTAAACATCCAAATAGAGAATCAACATCTAATACTCTCCTAGTTCTAACACCTTGATCAATTGAACCAATCACATTCTTTGCAGGATGATCTCTAATCCATTTCCTAATTGGTTTTGAACAAGTTGGGTCATTATCTACGTGATTTGAGTGTGAATCACTACGATTATGACTTGATACTTCTTCAGTATTATTGATATTTTTTACACACGAAGTGTGGTGAATATCAGACACTTGTTCAGTGTTAGTGGTTTCTGGAATAAGTCTTTCAGAAAGGTTATTCCCAGAAAGGTCTATATGATGAGTAATCTCAGTTTTCATTTCTGGAATCCTCATAGGAAATTCTTCATCATGTCTAAGAGTCATCTAGTTGTTACTAGGCACATCATGCTTTTCTTTGTCAGACTCATCCTTAATATTAATGACAGAGTTTCTCCTTTCTGAGGGTTCTTCTTCAGAATCCTTAATAAGGAATTCCTTGAATCTTTCTGAGAGTTCTTCATCAAGGGGTATTTTCTTGTTTCCTTCATAAAATACTCATGAACTGATTCTTCAATTTTCTTTGTTCTTTTGTTGTATACTCTGTAGGCTTTGTTATTCATAGAATAACCAAGAAATAAACCTTCATCAGCATTTGGTTAATATGTTCTCAAGTATTATTTCCCATTGTTAAGAACAAAACATCTACAACCAAACACCTTCAAATGTTTGATATTAGGGGATCTACCAAACAAAAGCTCATAAGGAGTTTTTCATGGTATTTGTTTATCAAACATCTGTTTTGAGTGTAGCATGTTGTATTTGCTGCTTCAACCCAATAAATTTCACTTATTTCAGTGTCAGCTAGCATTGTCCTTGCAGCTTCCTTAAGGGTCATATTCTTCCTTTCAACAACACCATATTTTTGTGGTGTCCTTACTGAAGATAGTTGATGTTGTATACCTTTGCAGGTACAAAACTCTTTTATATATTGATTGACAAATTCAGTACCATGGCCTGTTCTAATTGCAGATACTTTGTCATTTTTCATGACTTCAAGCTTGTTCATCAAGTTTGGTATCTCCACCATAGCATCAAACTTTTGTTTCAGAAAGACAACCCAGGTAAACCTTGAGAAATCATATACAACAACTAGACCATACTTCTTGCCTGCATAACATGTTACAGATGATTCAAAAAGATCCATATGTAAAAGTTGCAGTGGTCTAACACATGAATGTCTGGTTTTGGACTTAAAAGAGGTTTTAGATTGTTTCCTTAATTGACAAGCAGAGCAGAGACCGTCCTTTCTGAATGTTTTTTTAGGTAGTCCAACACAAACTCTTTTTTGGCAAGTTTGTTCAGAGTTTTGAAATTCAAGTGACTGATTCTCTTGTGCCATAACCAGTGTTCTTTAGTGTGACCTGATTGACTCACCATGAGACATTCTTCAATTGTGGCAGATGTCCAATCATCGACATATATACTTCCTTTCCGCGTAGCTACCAAGACTGTCTGCTTCGACTCAATGTCAATTAGTTTGTAGAACTTCGATTTTATCTTCACTGAATATCCCCTATATGCTTATTGGCTCATGCTTAGAAGATTATATTTCAAACCATTAACATGTAATACGTCAGAGATCGTAAGGGACACCAATTTGTCGTTGCCAAATCCTATAGATGGATTTAATTCTAGCAAACATGATGTTTGGTCCAGTATCACATACTCTCTAATCGTTTCGTTTTATGCTGGGACACTTTTTTTACTTAATTAAATTTTACTTAATTAAACAATGAATATGATGGATAGGTATTTATTTTTACTTTTGGATAATGATAATAACGAGTCTCATTTACCAATACAAATACAGAAACGAAAGAAAAGAGTCGTTGTGCTGCCATAATTTCTCTTCTAAGTACTATTTTTCACAAAAAGTATCATTCTGGTGCGTAATTATTCTTTTTTATTTCGTCTAGTTTGCTCTAAGGATACTTTCTTCCAGACAGAATTGTAACTCTAGCACTTATAAGGTTCTCTTAATTTTAATCTGAATAAATAGTTATGACTTAAGGAGTCTTTACAAATGTTTACACTTTGGAGATAGCATACCATTACATTGTTGCTACTCTTTAAGCATGAAAAATATTAGTTATTAAAATATGTATATCCCTTTACGTAAAATAATTAAACACTTGTTATTAATAAGAAACGTACCTAAAAGAAAGATTACTAGAGAAGAATGAGCAGTATACCTAGAAGCATGAAGACAGATCCGAGCAAAGTACATAGGAAGAATTGGTAAGCGGCTTTGATCTTACGTTGACGTGAACCCAAAACACCAATAATAATGGTAGAGTAAGGGCGCTTGCAGGTAAACACGCAAAGAACTCCTGTAAAGAAAGCCACTCCC
>JAYMSP010002143.1:0-26027 GCA_036897095.1 Plantago elongata
ATTACATTTAGAGACCTAATAATCCTATTACAAGTTTAACTAGACTAACATACTAAGTGATTTCCTCTTTTACAATGCTCAAGTGAACTAAGAGTACTAGTCACATTTATGTACTAAAGATAAGTTACATGGTGATTGATCAAAAACACTAACAGATATTCCTAACAGGCACCTAATCTGAGTCGATCTAGAAAGCCTAATCCGAGAGTCGTTGGACCCGAACGGGTGAACCTTGCTTCACCCTCTATTTCTCCTATACCCCGTAATCCGGTTTCTAACCTCAAAGACCCGAATTCAAAATTGGCTATGCAAGACGAATTTAATACTCTAATTAAAAATAAGACGTGGGAGTTGGTACCCCGTCCGTCTCATGTCAATATTATTCGATCTATATGGATTATTACTCACAAGGTGAGATCTAATGGTGACTTTGAGCATTATAAGGCTGGTCTTGTAGGTGATGAAAAAACTCAACAGGTGGGGATCGATTGTGGTGAAAATTTTAGTCCGGTGGTGAAGCCTGCTACAATTTGTATTGTGCTCAGCTTAGCCTTATCCAAGAAGTGGCAAATACATCAGCATGATGTCAAGAACACTTTTCTGCTTTGGGAGCTAAAGGAAATCGTATATATGCATCAACCTCTTGGATTTCGTGATAATCGTTGTCCGGATTATGTTTGTTTGTTACGTAAATCGTTGTATGGTCTTAAGCGGGCTCCGCGAGCCTGGTATAAACGATTTGCGGATTATGTTTCATCATTGGGGTTTGTTAATAATAAGGCGGATACATCATTGTTCATCTACAAAAAGGATTTAGATGTGGCATATCTACTGCTCTATGTGGATGACATTATTCTCACAGCTTTCTCAGCTTCTCTTCATACGTCGATCATGGGTTGTCTAGCTACTGAATTTGCTATGAAGGATCTTGGACCGTTGAATTATTTTCTTGGTATTGCGGTTACTCGACATTCGTCTGGAATGTTCTTATCACAACGCAAGTATGCTGAGGATATTATTGAACGGGCAGGAATGAGTTCGTGCAAATCGACAGCTACACCAGCCGATACTAATCTGAAGATTAGCAGCACCACAGGATCATCATTCTCGGACCCGCCCCATTACCGTAGCCTCGCAGGAGCTCTTCAGTATTTGACGTTTACTCGACCCGATATATCGTATGCGGTTCAGCAGGTTTGCCTTCATATGCATGATCCGAGAGATGCTCACATGAATGCGATTAAACGCATTATCTGATATCTCAAAGGAACTCCGGACTTTGGCCTACATCTATATGCGTCTCCGAAGACGATCCATGTGTCCTACACTGATGCGGATTGGGGTGGGTGTCCGGATACTCGTCGCTTGACTTCAGGATATTGTGTGTTTCTTGGTGATAACCTGATTTATTGGTCCTCCAAACGTCAACCTACCTTATCTCGTTCCAGTGCAGAGGTTGAGTATTGTGGAGTTGCAAATGTGGTTTTGGAATCATGATGGATTCGAAATCTCTTGCTCGAGTTACATTGTCCTATTGTGAAGGCAACTATTGTGTATTGCGACAACATTAGTACTATATATCTGTCCAGTAATCCAGTTCAACATCAACGAACTAAGCATATTGAGATGGATATTCATTTTGTTCGTGAGCAAGTTGCGCGAGGAAAGGTTAGGGTTCTTTATGTTCCTTCTCGTTACCATATTGCAGATATCTTCACCAAAGTCCTGCCTCGAGTGTTGTTTGAAGATTTTAGATTCAATCTAAGTGTTCGTGAACCTCCCGCTTTGACTGTGGGGGTGTGATAGATTACGTAAATAGAATAGATTCGTAACTCTTGCATATTTAGTAGTCTAGTTATAGTTGTAAGCACTATATAAATACTATTTCACTCATCGCACGTGTTCAAATCTAGACCTGAACGTTTGTGCATTAAAGGTATGATTGAACAGTAAATTTAGAATTTGAGGTTGATATAAATACTGCAATTATCATCTTTTTATACATCCTCATGTCAAAGTATTGAAAATGAGGATTTAGCAACACAGGATTATCTGGAGAGTGGAGAGGGACAAAGCTGACGAGAACTTAATTATTCAGATACACATCCTTGCATTATGAGTTCATGTTTTGACTTGCACTTGGCAAACATTTGGTAGCTGTTTGATCAAGACTCAAGAATGCTTGTTTTCTAGCAAGTAGCCTTGATGTAAATGCTCAACATTTCTAAAATATAAATTGTGATTGGTCTTTTTTATTCGGTACGAGAACAAGCGATTATTAAACTATATACAAAAGCAATTCTTAACAGATCGGTTTTTGCTTCTTGTTCGACTTTCCAATCATTGAAACATGACATGAATTCCGGCACAACTCTGAATTTGTTTAGGATTTATATATGCAAAATGACCTGCAAGAATTTCCCTATGTCAGATTAGATGTGTTAGAATGATGAAAAATACATATTGAATAATATGAGAATCTTGTGTTTCACTTGAATACCACATTCCCTTGCACATCCAGTGTATTCCAAGGTATTACATTCTGCCCTTAAGGTCTTAACATAACATGAATTATGAATCTAGAAAATTCAGATTTCAGACGACTTTGTTACGTACTATAGAGCATAAAATAACTCCTCCGGACATTTTTACAGTATCATCTAGACATAATTACATCTCGTTTAAATGTATCCTCTCAATGGCTTAAACCCTACAACCTATGGCATTAGATCTAAGTTAACAATATTGTTACCTCATAAATAGTTTTACAGTTCAGTAGATACAAAAAAAAAAATCCAAAATTGTCCCATTGAAAAGAGATACGGTCCAAATACTATTGAAAGAATAAAGAACTGTCTTCACAATGTACATGTCCGTCATAAGCTTCCCGAGCCTGCATGAACAATTTAGTTAGACACGGGGTCACGGACAAAAACTAATCTTTTACATGGCTGGAGTATATATGCATGTGGCATAGTTTTGTACGAAGAGAAGGGGGAACATGCAAAATGATAAGATGTTGAAATTTGAAATTATTAAAGATTTCAGCAATCCGCAGAAAGAATGGAAATTTAAAACCATTCGAGAGTCTTCAGGTTCAATATTAAGATGATAAGTATGGCTAGTTAGTTAGTTACACTAATAATTAACAATACAAATAATTTCCAAATATTACTTGAAAGGAAGACCAAAGAAACTCCAGTTTTTATCAAGCACGGGGGAAAAAATTCCAAAAAAGGTACCTAGGTTGTGACATTTTCGAAAAAATTACATTTAGTTGTTGCCCAATTTTGGTACCTAAGTTCACATTATGTCCAATTTTGGTACCTTGTTAACATGACAGCTTAATCACATGACATGTGTCACATTGAAATTTTAAAAAACTAATAGGTGAAATCGCAAATAAAATAAATTTTAACAATTTTCAATTTCACCACATAATTTTCAACTATTATAAATTAATCCTATTTTGTAAAATCAACATAAAAGAAGAAGGGTTAAAAGAAAGAAGAATGAGGAGGAAAATTAATTTGAAAATTGATTTCAAATTACAAAAAATATATATAAAAATTCTGAAAAATTATAAATTAAATTTGTATATTTGAAAAAATAAATAAAAAATAAAAAATAATTATATTAAAAAAGAAGGGACACGTAACAATCTCTTGTAATTTATGGTATAAATGGTTTAATATAATTCAAAAATATAAAAAAATATTTCACATTTTATTAAATATAAAATAAATAAATAAAATCAAAAATTTAAAAATGTGATTTACTATATAAAATTTTCAATTGAATTTTTAAATTTTGTAAGAGATTTTATTTTTTATTTTTTTATAAATTATTTTCAATAGAGATATATTTTTATACGTGCAATGTAATAATATTGTTAAAACTTAGGATCCATTTACAATTAATAAAGACGATTGTATTTACGTTTAGGTGCACCGTATTTTTGTAGTTTTCAATGTAACACATGTCACGTAATTAAGCTATCATGTGCCACAAGTACCTAAATTGGACACAATATCTAACTTAAGCTACCAAAATTGGGCGATAACAGGTACATTTTTCGAAATGTCACAACTTAGAGTACCTTTTTCGGATTTTTTCCGCTCAGACCAAAAAACTAGAGAACTTGTGTCAATGTAACGCAGTATGGTTCAAAACATGCTGACGTCGAAAGGGAAAAAGAGAATCAAGGAAAAATATTAGCGATACATAAAACTTGTGGAGACGATCCTTTTGATGATGATAGCAGAAGATAAAATAAAAGGCAAGTGAAAACACCACGTAGATAAGAGCAATAAATTCTGGAACTCCAACAAAAGGATGATTGAAATAGTAGGAAACATCTAAGAGTGGGTTGTTACATACCTGGGGTATTTTACATGGTTAGAACGCATCATATCAAGATACAACTGGAATTGGGCAGGACACGTCATGATTGAAGGCATCACATATTCGCAATGGAATCGACTCTAAGTCACATCTATATGTCAGCTACAGGAGGAGATGCTGCTATCCATGGTTAGTATAAATGACCACCTTTCCATAGATATGTCTTGGCACTTATTCTATTTTGCTTAATGAATACAAAGGGGAACTCGGTACCGGGCAAAGGAGAACCATCAGACCTACAAAAAAGTTTACAACATCAGACCTATTGAGAAATTTCTCTGAAAGGAATTATGTACCAACTGTAATCAATTAAAATAACCTGAGACTGCAATCCATATTCCTTCACAGAAATTTACTGGATCCGGATTAGTAAGCATGATCATCTCTGTAACTACTATTGAAAAAGCAATATTTACAGGAGTACATATCTCAATACTCTTAGTAGCATAATTGCACAACGGAAGAATGAGACCCTTATACAGCTTCAACAATGCAATGATGGAGATGTAACACATCCAAACTTCCACCATCTTAAACGATCCAAATCAGACCCCGATCAACTGAATGAGGCTGCTTCTTCAGCAAACTATGAACCATTCATAGGTCTGAACACTTGTGAACAACCCAACTTGAAATTTTTTTTACACCCTTATTCTTGTCATAAAGCAGCTGCATTAAAGAATGAACAGGCATTGGGAACTTGCCGATAGAATTCACGCTTCAGAGTTCCTTATGGAGTTGTTGAGCAGGTGATCCTTTTCAATTTTCTCCCTCTTACATCCAATAGAAAGGAGAGATAAGAGATGGGTGCCATAACAATTCAACATGCATTTTATCGGGCCATAGCTTCAATAGCAATCCTCACGACACGTAATAAACCCTCAACATCCTGAAAGCTGAAATCAAGTGCCTTTTTTAGAGAACTGATGCCCTCTCTAGGCACGGTGGTTTCTCCAGGTCTTGATGTAGCAGCCACATAAGCGATCCGTGATTTCCTGGAGGCTTCCATTGAGTTATTAACTTCCAGTGCCTACAAAGAATGGCCGGAGATGAACAACATATTAAAATCACAATGTTAAGTTAAATACCGCCAATTAAAAGTGGATTTTATTTTTTTTGAGAGTCATGGAACGGGGAAATGGCACATTTAATAGTTAAGTATCTCATGAACATTTAAAAGTATCTCTTGTGCCAAAATGCATACAGTATAATATTGTCTGGTTACATGGTTGATTATGTAAAATCAAGAGTAATTTGAGAAAGGTACCCAGTATCAACACATGTATTTCTATTTTAATGTACCAAAATTAAACATTGAAGTACACATATATGAATATGATTCTTTTCTCTAGTTAATATTTTTTGTATAATATTTGACGTCTCATTTACTATATCTCTTGCAATTATTCTCAGTCTTAAAATTTATTCTTAAAAGATAATAAAACTACAAAATGATGTGTCATTAGGCACTAAAAGTACATATAATTTGTCACTAACAAAATTAAGTAACATAAGGTTCATATGCTGGATCCTTTGAATGAAAGTATCACAAGTTCTCCATCAAGTTTAAAGAGCATATTAGCACCTACGTACTTTATCTAATTTCAATTAAGTGAATTGAGTGCTCCTGCCGAGAGGAAATCTATATCAGCAATGAATTCAATAATTACTTACAAAATCTAGGAGTTTCAATAAACCAGTCCGAGTCCGTGTAGTGATAATGTGGCTTCCAGAAACTTGGGGTGAACCAATTACTCTGGCTACTGGACCCCTGTCTGCAATTGCTTGATGGTTCAAGTTGTCAATATCAGAGGCAGACGAGGAAGGGGATTCACCTAGAAAGGGGATAAAGATTATTCAGCAAATGATATACTACTGGAGCAGCCAAACAAATTCCTTTTGAGATTCATAATTTTAAGAGATCTAAAATATGATTGTACAATAATCCATTCATTGCGCAGAGGATCAGTACCAACAAGAGGAAAATCACTGTCATTTTATGATATTCAGGTGGGCCTGTTAGGAGTAGGATAAGGTGAATCGATAGAAATAATTGATCCTCAAAAGTGAAGTGGAAGTAAGTTTTCCTGAGTTACCAAAAGATAATTATCTTAAGATATGGTCATTGTCACATCATAGTAGCAACAGCCGAATGTTGGTTTAGACATATTTCAAGTATACTGGACAAATATTTACCTGGGGGAACAACTTGTAAAGCAGTTTGCAATTCACTCCGGTCCCGAGTCGCAACTGTATGAGAAGAATAGACAACTCGCATGTATGCGACTTCCGTGCATTTATAAGCCAGAGCAGCGTTAGCCATGTCTTTTAACTTTTCATATTCATGGGCACAAAATCTGTCAAAGATAAACTAGTTAAATGAAAAGATTTTCTACACCATTAACAATTAAGAATTACCAACCATCAGAAAAAATAATGTACGTAATATTCACGACCAATATGCTTACAATTAAAATTATTGGCTATTAAGATTTTTCCACAAAGCACAAAATGGAACAGCGCTCAGGTTATCATACATACCCTGTAACCTAGGTTAAATTCTACAAGTAAATTCCACATTTTCACTGAATCCACAAAAATTCCTTTATGATCGCCAATATGAAATGCAGAGTCAAAATAATATCTCAAGCGTACAGCCAAACGTAATTAACATGATAGTAGTCACTTACTCGCATAACTTTGCTGTGCTTTTGTAAATATGTGTTGCATGCGCTATATCATTTTGCTTTGTGCCTTCACTGCTTCCTGATTCCAGCAGAGAGGCTCCATGGAGAAACTTGAGAACGGCTTGGAAGTAATATAGAGTGCTATCAGGTGATCCAGTACTCTGCAACACAAAATTAAGTTATGGAAGACCGAAAAGTGAAAAAACATATCTATAACAGCATCAACCAGACATGCTATACCTTAAGACGATCTGCCAGGTGTTTGAGGTCTGTTGCTTCTTTTAAAGCACTATTAGCAGGGTGACTAGAGGAATTCCTTCTAAGTGGACTTGGAGCTTCGGAATCCCGAACCTTGTGCGAATTTGGAGTAGATTGCCTTACAGGATTACTCTGACTCTGCAGATTTTCAGCTTTCTTAATTTGGTTTGGCACCTTTGACGCATCACCATTGTCAAGTGCATTAACAGCCGAAACTCTAATACCATTTTGCTTCTGAGATCCGTGATCAGGTTGGAGAGTGGCAAGAGTTTCACCTTGAGATCGTGCCAAGGGTGGTAGGGAGTTTGACTTTTTTGTCCCCAATACCTCAGCCTGACTGTTTTTCTTGGCTAATTTTTCAGGATCAAGTTCCTTGTCAAGATTATGCTTTTTATCCAGGCTTTTGACGGCATCTTGGCTATCATGACCCCCAGATTCCTTTTGTTTTTGTCCTTTAATGGTTCCTGTCAATATTGCTTCAGCAGCATCTTTCTTGGCAGCCATTCTGTTAGGAGTTCCAGATTTATCATCCAACTTATTTCTTCTGCTGTTTTGCTTTTCATCAGATGAACGTGCGTGATCCAAAGGACCACGTGAAGAATCAGAAATCTTGGTTTTATCAGTATTTATCTCAGATCCAGATGCATGAGCCCATTCTTTAGAGTGTGAAGACGACCCCTTACCAGATCTCTTAGAATGCGATCCACTATTCTGAGATTTCTGAGTATTTATTTTCTCTTCTACCTGGCCTTGTCCTGAAGAATGTTTTTCACTGGCATACTGATTGTTTTCTCGCAACTGACCATTATATATTTCAGTTCCATGATTATTGCCCGGGAGAATTGGATCCTTTTTTGCAATTCCTGCTCGATTATTCCCCCCATCTTCCCTGCCAGTGACCTTTCTTGAACTAACCATTAGGGAAGCAGAATCATGAAAACCATCTTTTTCATCAAGGTTTCTTCTTGTAAATGCGACCTTATCAGAATTTCGGTTAGGAAGTCTTAAAGGAGATGAAGAAACTGATTCAACTGGTGAGCCTTTAACATCCTCTGCGCTGGTTTTGTTTTTATGTGAGCCAGATATCTTAGATGAGCTTGAATTTGCAGCAGCAGAATGTTGTACAGAACCCATATCACATTTTGGATAATCTGGTATCAGAGGGTTGTTCATATATTGCCCTCTTTGCTGCTCCTTTGTACCCCCACTTTTCCTTTCAGTTCCTACATTTGCTTTGCTGCCAGTGGTGTCTTTCTCCCCAGAATCAGAAAGTCTAGCTTTCTTTCCTTTCTGCCTGCCATTTTCATACACCACTTCCATGGAATCACCAGAGTCCCGATGCCGTCTTTCTGAATTAGAAAGAGGCACTGCATGAACCTGAGAGCCACGAGATTCCTTCCATTTCCTCTTCTTATCATCAGATTTTCCTGAATGCAGCAAACCACTGTCTGAAGTGCCCGGAGGATGAAATCCGGGATCAACTACCGACAATGGATCTTTCTTTGCATCAACCCCTGATTCCTTATGGTTGGTATATTTGAGCCGGCCATCACTTGATATGTTATTCGACAAACCAGCTGTATGGCCACGGCCGGCTTTTGAGAAAGCCTCACCATTGTCAGACGCCCAGTTTTCATCGTTACGTAATCCCTCAGTTTTCATCCTTTTTGAAACTCTAGAACCACCTACATCAGATTCTCTTTTGTTCCTTATTTTCAAATTTTTACCTGCATCAATTGTTGGAAGAGATATCCACATTGAGAAGGCAGAAAGTAAAGATAAAGATTGATTCAAATGATACACTTGAGCTTTACACATACATCAACAAAAAGTATGAGAAAATTATTACCTTTGTCAGAAGAATTGACAAGCGATATTTTCCCGTTCTTTCTGTTATCATAGGAGTTATCGATATCACCATTTGTCTGTCCTGTTTGCAGGTATCCACTAGAGTCTACAATGGGAGAGCGACTTCCTCTATTAAGTTTACTGTTTTTGACAGATGATGGGAGGTTCTTTTTCCGTGAATTAGAAGAGTGAGTGGAACCATCAATATCAGTCGAATATGTTGCACTTGTTGACCCATGTTTTTTCTTCCGGCTGATTTTTGCAGTTTGGTTAGCGACTTTTTGATGCACTTGACCATTATTTGCATCAACTGTTGCTCCCACCGAGGCTGGAATAGAAATCCTAAGCCCATCTTGTTGATTTTCAGAAACCCCCACGGGAACTGGAAGAGCAGGATGGTATAGGGCTCTTAAAGCATTAGTAGTCACATCCTCCGGGATACTACAGCGGTTCATTCCAGGTCTGTTGGAACGGGAAAACAGTAAGTAGCCAGAATTGGGTAATTGAAATTTTTATCACGCTTATGCTCCCACCGTCCACACATGAAAATACACACGCACATCACATGCATAAGGAAGATTTAACCCATCAACATTACAATTCAAAAGACAACTCAGAAGCATTCAATAATGACAGACAAACGATGGGGAATACCAAAGGAACTAAGAATTTCTAATCTCGACACACAGAAATAGATGCAAAACATGAATACTTCCATCAGCCAACCCAGAGTGCCCCACAAGCAGAAATCATACAGAAGTGCAAATATAACAATCAACAGAACTTACAGCCAAGTCAGCATCCTACAAACCCATTTGTCAGGAAGACTCTTAGGGTTTGTACCAAGTGGAAGAAGTCTCCACTTTGTACACTTGTCACAAAAAACCCACTCCTCATTGACTAGGGGATCCACTGCTGTTGGAGGTTCAGAAATCGGCCCATTTCTCAGCGGAGCTGCCACTGGAGCAGCCACACTAGGAATGTTTTCAGGTCCATGCGTTTTTTCAGAACTTTTAACATTGACTTTTACATTTGATGTATTGTGTTCATCTAAACTCATTTCCCCAACCTCTTGAGTATCCTTCAGCTTCCTTGACGGAGTCATTTCTTCTGAATTTGATTCATCATCATCATCTTCAAATTCGACATCACCGAAAAAGTCCTTATACCTATCCCCAGGTTTTCCATGGTCCTTCTGGGGATCACGTGAATCTGTTTTCGAAAATATCCCACTCCGGTTAGTGCTCTTATCTCTTTTAGAGGTCACAGAATAATCAACAGTTAACTGATTATCTGGCGTATACACACATTGAGCACTTGTACCCCGTTTTTGTTTCCTCTTCCCCCCAGTGGAAGAATTCTCTGGAGCTGGGTTCATACCTTCCTCACTATCTGGTCCACCTTTCTGAACGATCCCCTGTTTCAGCGGATCAGTTGATTCGGAACCCAGAGCTCTTCTTCCTTTGGAGATATTTGACCCATAATGATCTGAAGAACGAGAAGTCTCAGCTTTTATTGCATCCTTCTGAGAGTGAGCTACAACATCGTCAAAATAATATCCTTTCTTACTCTCCAGAAAGTGGCCAGAATAACCATTCCTTCCGCCCAATTTATCAGCCCTACCAGCATCTTGGAGAGATTCACCACTCAGGTGTTCCTTCTCTGTAACTCCAGAAAATGTTTCCCCCTTGACCTCATCTTTTGGAGCAGTTGCATGAACAGTTAGAGTCGACATATGGTATGCGGGATCCTCGATGGCATTCTGTGAACTTGATAAAAGTGGAAGTTTTAACGCATTAGAGACAAGTTCCTCATAGCCTAAAGCTTCAACATTAGGTTCCTTTTCTTTTTTCAATCGAGAACCAGTATCCTTTAGATCAATGTCACTTTTCCGATGTGATGGTTTACTCGAGAAAGCATCATGCCTTTCAGAGGACTTCAATTTTTTCTGCCCCAGAACTTTCTGGTTGTTCCTGTTGGAATTATATCCATTTGATACCAACGCAAGATTTTCTAGACCTGCCCTTTCATCAGGTTCTGACTCACTCTTAACCCTGGACTTTCTTGTTTTGCTCAAACAAATCAGATGTTCCGGAAGGGGTGACAAAAGCAGGCCCCTGGGGAATGATGTCATAATCTGTTATAACAAAGCAATTATTAGTTGTCCTTAAATTGGCTTTCAACCCATCAAAATCAAAGAAATTAATATCACTTATAAAGACCACAATTTACCTCAAGAATGCTGGAAGGGGATTCATCTGGTCCATTCAAAACTTTGTCACGCAGACCGTCACTAGTTGCTGGACTGTCATCCAACGAAGAGGATGGGGAGACAACAAGTCCAAGTCCACTGTAGATTTCAGTATTCTTCCGTGTCGTTAAATTTTCTGAACCAACCTTGAGACGGACCTTCAGAGTTTTCTGATCAGAAGGGTTTACAGGTTTCATGGGCACTCCACATTTTGAATCGGATTCTTCTGCAAGTCTGGATGTTGGATATGCATTTCCTTTCATGGAATTGCTCATTGATGAAGTCCTTCCCGCAGCATCAGATGGTCTTGCAGATGGAGAAGCGCTTGACGAGGCTAAAGAGCTTTGCTTACGCTCCTGATTTAAAGCACACAAGTAAATTAAAGATCAATGTTAGTAATTAAACTAAATGTTGCTGCGAACAAAAGACTGACACAAACGTCTACCTCTAAATGCAGCTTTCTTGGAGATTTTGGTGAGTCGTTATGACCCTCCTGCTGGTTCCTTGCATGGGTCCAGGGTGGGGAGCGCTGATAAGTAGGTAAAAATGAACCATAGCCACCAAATTTTGCACCTGTCGCGTATTCAATTTCAAAATCAATACTTCATATTGAACGCCGCAACTCAACTTTGTGGCTCACTGTTATTCAACTTACCCAAATTCTCAGCTGAGACTCCACCTTCGAAATCTTTCTGAAAGTGCCCCAGAACATTCTGGATTTTCTCCTCCTTCAAGAAGAGTAGGTGTGAAGATTTGTCAAACTCACGTCCTACATACCAACCAAAAATCTCTACTACAAAATAAAGCTTCACTTTTTCCAGTTGATGGGGCTTATATTAGCTATCCTTGTCGTTGCCATCCAAGAATGGTAGGATACGAAGTAATAGATAATTAATGACATCCGACTTTTTCATATTTTTCCAATTACTCATAGAAGTAGATACGCATCTACCAACTCCCAACAAGGAAATTATAGCTGGTTAATTAATGTAAGTTGTAAAAAGCACGTATAACAGCTTGTTAGTCTTGTAAAGACGGAAACTAAACTCCTGGTCCACATTGAACAAGCAGGCATGATTGTTAGTTCAAACAGTCTTTAGAAGGAAACTAAATCTCCTTATCTACGTAACAAAAAACACGCATAATAGATTATCCAAACAGTCCATCTTTCGAGTCGGTACAAGAAACATAGTAGTTTCACTTGTCAAATTAGCAAAAACTATAAATTCACCTCCAATATGTTACAAAAAGAACACAAAATAGATTATCCAAACAGTCCATCTTTCGAGTCGGTACAAGAAACACACTAGTTTCACTTGTCAAATTAGCAAAATCTATAAATTCACCTCCGAACAAACTAAAACAACAATAACAGCAAAGCCAGCTAACTAATCAACAGAAGTTGAAAAAATGCAGGCCATGGTCAAACCAAATCTTATTCCAACTACATAACCACACACAGAAACATCATTACAAGTTGCAGAACCAATCACGTAAACGAAAACAGTAACATTGAAAAAGCTTACAATGTAAGAGAGAGCTATATCAGGGTCAATGGCAGCAGAATCATCTCCATCCCTATCATTGTAACCCAGAGCCTCTCCCTCCTCCAGTTCAGTTTCTTCCATTTCCAACTCTAGCCCTAATCCCTTTCTACCATCTCTACTTCCCACAGAAATCATCCAAATCAAAAAACAGAAATTAACAAACAATCACTAGCAGCAACGAACTCTCAAACAAACAGAGTAAATAATAAGCTTATATGTGTTTGTGGTCAAGCAAAACCTGAACAAGGATTTCTCCCGATCAGATTTACGCTTCGATTTCTTCACCTACCGAACAGAAAAACAAAGTCCTATGTATTACCGCAATAACAACAAATATTGACAGGCAGGTGAGGAAATTGATTGGAAATGTTTGGATTGATTTTTGGAAAATTGGGAGCTCAATCGGATGAATCGTAATCGTGTAAGCTAGATCGTGTTATGGCGATCTATCGATGAACTCAAGCCGAAAAACGAATGCAGAGAGAGAATTTTCTAGAGAGAGAAAGGGACGAAGAAGCGAAGAAGAAGAAGAAAGAAGAAAGACCAAGCAGCCGCGTTTGTTTCTATTTTCTTTTTCGTTTTCGTTTTTACATCACAAAATTATTACAAAAATTATAATAATCAATCAATATATATAGAATAGAAGATTATATAATTATAATTCTACCGGATTTTATTGAGAAGGAAGAAGAAAACTGGAATATTCTGATGGGAACTGATTTCGTTTGTTTGTTTACTTTTTAACAGCAGTAAAATCTGTTTCGATAAAAACGGTTCCACTTTCTTTTTGTGGAAAGAAAATAAACTGGAGTTTCTTCTGTACCAAATAGGAGATCATTAAAATCAAAACTAATGGGGACTTGTGTTTTTAGTTCGGTTTTATCAACGCTGCATCATTATTGGCTAGTATATTGTACTACTTGTTTTGTTTTGTTTCCTTTCTGTTTATTCTAAACTAGATCATTAGTAGTACTATAAATTCTTCATTTTTTTCATCTCAGAATACTATGTCACTAATAGTTTTAAGTAATCCAGGTTCCCCAATTTTCAATTTCAATATGCTACGAGTTTAATTTAATATTAAAGCACGAAAAAAATGTCATTAGTCAGTTAAATATTAGTAGTTGTCAATTAACCAAGTTGAAAAATTGACAGTTATTGCATTATGTGCTGCGGAAAATATGTGAAAAGGTTTAATCTATTATTAATGTTCGTGAATTAGTTTAAGGTGAATTTTAGTTTTTACAGATACAATTATAATTTATGATCTTCTAAGAACTTGTAATATGTTGAAGAATTAGCACTTATAGCCATGGGATGTTTTTGTATGGACACATACCGGGTTTTTAAAGGTGATGTTAACTCTTATTATAAATGATTTTGCTTAGTTAAAATGATTACGTTTATACATATCTCGTATGAGGGGCATGTCGGACACGTTCATGTATGACCGATAAGTTGTTTGACGACTCAACGACTTAATTAGTTCTCATGAGTTAGCAGTTCGTTCTTTTCGATGTCAGTATGGTAATTATTAGTTAAAGTATTCTTTTATTAAATTAATCATGATTTCACGTGTCATTTTATGTCTTGAAACAGCGATACATGTCACCGTGACCTAGTTTTAATTAATGTAACACACTAGTTGCCAACATAAATTTTACTCAAAAAAGAAGGGAAAAAAAAGTTACCAGCATAAGTTAAGTCAGAGGTTGATAAATTTTATCCACGACATTTTAATATTATATGAATATTATGCCATTAAATACATTCTTCCTGGCATTAATGATATTGTAAATGAAGGCTTGTTTCAAAGTCAACAAAATTGACTAAACAAGACCACAACTACTTAAAAGAGGTATCACAATTACTATACCTTGATTATATTCTGATCTTCTTTTTTTCAAATCCAATTACTTATTTTTTATGTTTTGTAAATACAAATAACTATCTTACCTTTATTAGTACCAAACATACCACTAATATAATGCTATCAATATTTGACTTTATATTGGTTGAAATATATAGTTAATTGTTATTAGACCATATATTATAGTTGGAATATATAAATAATTTTTACAACCTTAAATTAAAAGTGATCAAAATTCATGAATGTTGATCAAGCAAACCACATTAACTAAATAACTATTTACCTTTTATAACTGTCAAACATATCACTAATATAATATTATTGACAGAGTATTAGTTGAAATATATAATTAATTGTAACGCCCTTAAATAAAATGTGGTCAAAATTCATGAAAGAAGATCACGTAAGTAGAAATTTATAACAATACAAACTCTCTATGTATTTATGCGGACAAAACTATACTTTTTATAAGGAAAGTGATTACTTCATTCATACAAACTTAGAGAGAAAAAAAGAGATTACATTATAAAGTACGTAGATAAAATAGTTCCAAAATTATCGTCAGCGTGAAGGTTACGTGACACGATAAGGAACGAGCTAACATATTACCAAGTCTATAAATTAAGGTAAGAGAAATTGATTTGATTTTTTTGGGTACAATACATTTAACAGGAGACATTGCTATAAATGAAACTTTGATTGTAATTGTTGAACTACAACAATCTCAGTTACTATTCTAACCTTAAACTTGAACGGATAAACACGCAATATGATGCATATACTTAAATAACTCTATGTCAAGAGGAAAAGAAGTGAAGATAGTGGGGATGAGTCACACTATCAATGTGATGATCTCATTTCGGGTTGAGTATGAGGTACAAAATAATTACTTTGTTTCGAATGTAGCTTGGTTTCAGTCCAACTACACGCGCTAGCTAGTCTCGATGGACAATAAAATAGATTTGTTTCTCAATAGATCAAACATGGCGTACATACATGTAATGTCTAAAATGACATGTCTGTTCATGCTATCCTCATGTCATGTGTGTGTGATAAACCATCATATCACTAGCTAGCCACCGTATCTCCGTATAGACGTAGCAACAACGTGTTTAAAAAGTGACTCCAAATCCATATTGCATGTAACGGTTGCTTCAACTTGCACTTTGTGCATATTCTAATGTTGTCTGTAACACAATGTTATTTAATCACATAAGAATGATATGAAATAGAGTTTTATGAGTGGAACCCTAGAGAGGAATTTACAGGGATTTTGTGATATCATCAATAATTTAAATGCGAGCCTTGGGATAGGGGATCGACTATGTTGAACAAAAGAAATTCTTTTGTTGTTTACTCGCAAGTGTATGTGGAACATCCACCTGTATACTTAATGTCATGTATCAATTAAATGAGTAAACCTTATAAAAATTAAGATTAATTAACTAGTTGATAAAGATTCGAAACGAGAATGGCTAGTATATGCTTGATTAACACGATCGTTGTAAAGAAAGAGTTGCAAAGGCATGCATAATTCATATGATAGCATAAGGATAACGTGGATTTGTTTCTCACCAATTAACCTACTATGTTTCGTGGTTGGGTTATGAGTTGAGTAAGAGATATGTGAGATAATTACTAGATTAAACTTACGCCAAAGCAAGAAATTTGATTATGAAGAAAACGTGGTCACCATTATCAGCGAGTTAGTGTATAAATAGACAACATAAGGGCCTAGGGTGAATCAATGTATCACATTATGATCAATCACAACTAACAATGTTAATTTAAAACTCATAACACACAATGTATGTATATCATAAATACTAAATCAACCACAACAATCAAACGATACTTCTACCACTTCCCACATTGGATATATGTTGATGACTACTATGATCAATGTAATAAGATACCGAAAAGTTGACAAAGTATAAATAGAACAAAACAATAAAACCTAACTCTTGATTTGTCAATCCAAAAGAATCTGTCCTTTTTTAAGTCTTATTGATCTTCATAAATAAAGTAGTGAGGAAAGAAAATTGAATTTTCTCTCTATGCCCTAGTTTTATGTCAATATTATATCCGGTGACTTCGAGATTTATCGGAACTTAACTATTTTATACAAGTTGGACAATATTCTAGAAAATGAAAATATATTGGAATTCGAAAAATATTAGCATATCACTCGCTACATCGAGATGCTGTGTGTTTTAACTTTACTAGCTGCCTGTTTGGCGTTGCGACGAGGTTGGTAGCTTGTGGCGGCGGGATGCCATTTTTGTTCTCTTGTTGGGCAATTTCTTTCACTTAATTTACATACTCCCTATGTCACTTAGGATGTTCTAGTGTAGTTGTTCACGTTCATTTCTTTGTCATTTTGAGAATAATTATATAATTTTATATTATCCATCACACTTAAAAACTCAAAAAAGTAACTAAACCAATCAAATCAACTACTAATAAATTCATAATGTAAATCCCACATGTCAATATAATATTATAATATTACTCTCCTTAATTTTTGTGCCTGAACAATAAACTGGACAGGTTCTCCAGGACAGATAAAGTATACTCCCTAGTCCCTCCGTACCGTTAAAAACTTCATAACTTTATTTTTGTGGTGTTACGTTAGAAACTTCCTAACTCAAAAAAGAAAAGTTTTTATCCCACTATCTAATTTTTCATTATTTCTCTTTCATACTTTATCATCATTTTATTCAACCTATTCACTTACTTTATCATCCACTTACAACTTTATCAATATACTACTACTTCAAAATCAATTTTTCTTAAACTAAGATAAAGTAGTCCCTTAGAAAATTTTTATCATAACCTTAAAGTTCTATATTACAATTCGGTCAAATTTAAATTAAATACCAAATTGCACACATAACGGTATTAATCATATGATATTGTCTGTTTTATGGTGAATATCTAACGAACTGAATTTAAAATAATTTCAAATGTCGCACACCTACTTTTATTTAGGTTATGTTCCAACGAGTAATTTTTTTTGTAGTTATTTAGAAAGAAAGAAAGATGCTACTACCTACGAGTACTACATTACTTTTATAGTGCAATAAGAAGCGTATCGTTAGATAAAATTGAACTAAATGTGATGGATAACATGTAGTATGTCGATTGTCAATATATAGGTCATCGTAATGAGAATTTGAGATGCCTAATAGTTAGTGTACATTACAAGTTACTACTTCACTACGTAGCAAAATAGGACTAGTTAATTAATTGTGAGGAAGGTTGGTGAAATTTGTGGTTCATAAATTGCGCCAAACGGACGCCTTAAATACCCCAACAGCTACCGGTTAGCCAGCTCACACCAAGTACTAGTATCATCACTTAGTTTGTTTATAAATCAAAAGTCTACCCAAAATATCACCATTATACAGACAGAAGATTACAATGCCGGCACTTACCGAAGTTCAAGTCGAGCCCTTTGTGTTTCCGGCGTCGGTCAAGCCACCGGGATCCGACAAGTCTTTCTTCCTCGGCGGTGCAGGTTAGCCAATGTTATGTTACAACTTACAACAACGTTTAATTTGTATCTTCAAAGATTGTACTATATGCATGACCGATGTGATCGATGCTTAATGTGTGATTTATTTAGGTGTAAGAGGGCTCGAGATTCAGGGGAAATTCGTCAAGTTCACTACGATTGGTGTGTACTTGGAAGATGATGCTGTTTCTTCCCTTGCTGCTAACTGGAAAGGCAAAACTGCTGATGAGTTGAAAGCTTCCGACCAGTTTTACAAGGATATCTTTTCTGGTAATTCTTCGATCTTCCTCTCTTTATTTCTTTTATGAACTAACGCTAGCATAACAATTTACAAGTTTAAAATACTATACTTTGAAGGGATCTAGCATTAGAAACAAGGTTTTATCAACATATAGCTTAACCTCACATTGGAATTTAAATATTGAGTATTAATTAATAAGATGTAATCTTCTTACACTGCTTGTAGTAATTAAACCTTTTTTTTTGGAGAGCAACTATAGCTACGTAATCCTTTAATCGATAATTAGATATGGATTGTTTGGATTAAAACTTGGATTGAGATAAATCAAGTGGAGTAGAGTATTTTTACACAAAAACTCAATTAATTCCATAGTGGGGCGTTGGGGTCCCACAAAATTCGGAAAAAGAATTTATATGTACTATTTTGCAATAGTTTAAGATTAAGTCCACCTGGCATCTGAGAAATAAGTAAATATTTTGTGATATTTTCAAATTTTGTCACATGGACTTTTAGAAATATTAATTTGGCACCTTAACTTTCACTGATGTTATGTGTTAAATCAAGTTAACAATTACTCATGATATCCCCCATGCATATACTATTTATTAGGTATGAAATCTCTTTAATTATTGTTTACAATTAGATGCTGCAACGTTATAAAACAGGCAGGGCCAGAGATCAGAATATGTGTTGTTTGAGATGAATTTTGGTAATATATTATTAGAACCTTATTACAGTTGATTTTTGTTCACTAGCTCACAAATAAGTAGTCATAGCAACATATACTCAGAATATTGTTTCTCAATGATCTTGACAAAGTAGTTTTTGTCCTTACACTTATGTTTTTATGCTTTTATTTGTAAGGCTAGCAACTTGACACCAGATCCTCTTGTTTGTCTATTTTCTTATTTACACCTTATTCAATTTATAATATCAAACTATAGTCTGAAGTCTTAATCTCTATAGTAATATCAGATTACTATGCAGAGTATCAATTGTCAAACCGAGAGGCATGTTGTACCAAACTGGTAACTATGGGATGGGACCAAGTTATTTCACGTGTTACATACATTTCCAGTTTTCCACTCACTGGTCATATGTAAGGCTTGCTTTGTAAATTTGTGCATTTGTATACCCATGTATTAGGTACATCAGTCCGTGTCCCCTGTTAATTCATACTGTAGTGTCGCACTGTCTCATATACTGTGATATAAAGTGTGGTAGATGATCACCGCTCGATTTGAGCTAGGGCAGGATTTGTCTTGAATGTATGAGTGAATGAGTGTTGATAAGTGAATTTTGATTTTTGCCTCCTGGTTCCTTCATCATATGGTTAAAGATGAGAGCAAAATTTTGAATTGGTTTACGTCTAATTCTAGTGGTAACGATATCCTCCCCCCTCACATCTGCAGGTCCCTTCGAGAAGTTCACGCAAGTGAGAATGATACTGCCTCTAACCGGGCAACAGTATTCAGGGAAGGTGGTCGAAAACTGTACAGCCGAGTGGAAAGCTGCTGGATTCCTTACAGATGCCGAGACTGAAGCAACCGAAAAGTTCCTCCAAGTATTCAAAGATGAAACCTTCGCACATGGGGCCAGCATTCTCTTCACTCAATCACCTCTAGGTTCACTAACGGTATGTATTAGTACTACATATTGCACATTTATCTTCTGGACTATATACTCTGCAGTTGTTCTTGATTAGCCTGCTTTTCCTTTTCTATTCAACTACAGATCAGTTTCTCCAAAGATGGATCTCTACCTGAGAAGGAAACTGCAGTTATAGAGAACAAACCATTATCAGAGGCTGTACTGGAGTCAATCATCGGGAAGCACGGCGTCTCCCCAGAAGCTAAAGAAAGTTTGGCCGTTCGAATATCTGACTTGTTGAAAAACAACGAACACAAGGACTGAATTTGCAGAAGGACTAAAGGATTTTGAGATTTTTTTCTTGCCTTTCCTTTGTCATGAACAAAAGATGCTTTGTGTAATAACAATAATATCAAATCTTGCTTTTTAAGCTGAATAATCTTTGCTCCTTTAGTCAAGTTGAACCTTAATCCTGTTACATCAGAACAATCATTCTGTTTTCTGCTTTCTAATACTACAGTCTTCTTAACATTCTGTCGTATTTCTGATGTGGAACGAATGGCGTGAGCTTATATGCAGATAGGTTGAAAGCATTCTGACAAATTTTGAAGTTTCTGTGAAAGGTGTCCGACTGTAAAATGCCGGATTGGAAGCAAGCGGATCAGCTTATAGACCTTAGATCACTTACAGCAGAAGTGCCACTCAGACAGTTGATAAAAACATCAAACTCAGAAAAAAGTGTTTAATTTCATTAGAAAATTACATCATCTATGATTCTATATCTATTGGAAGTTCCTTCGAACATGCCTTGGAAAAGGTTCGTTAGTTTATTATTTTAAGGTCAATATGCTATATGTGTGAACGTGAAAGATTATGGATAAATTAGAGTCAAAATTGGACAAATTAAAAATTGAATTTTCTTGTGGTTCCAAAAAAAAAATGAATCTTTTCCATACAAAACACGTTATCAATCTGGACTATAAAACTGGTAGATGGCTTATCAAACCAAAGGAAGTAGCTGATTTTTTCACCTGCATCAATGGCTGAAGCAACCAGTAACACCACTGGAAAAAGGTAGTTCAGTAATACTACAAAGCTTACCATTTCTTTTTAATCAAAAGGCGATCGTTTTTTTTTTAATGTACTGGGAAATTGCTTGCAGGTATGCTGTTGTTACAGGAGCAAACAAAGGAATTGGATATGAGATCTGTAAGCAGCTGGCTTTGAATGGAGTTACAGTCGTTTTGACTGCTCGAGACAAAGACAGAGGAACCAAAGCTGTTGATGAACTTAACAGCATTTCTGGAACTTCTGGTCTTGTTACTTTCCATCAGCTTGATGTCACTGATCTACAGAGCATTGCTTCTCTTGCTCAATTCGTCAAGTCCCGATTCGGAAAGCTTGATATCTTGGTAACTCTTGTTCTTTGTTTTTTCAATTGATATGATTATCACTTAGGGTTTCAATGTAACAGTACTGCTAGGCTTTGTGGTTGAGTATGAGCACATGTATTGAAAATTCGTTGTGACCTACAAAATATGGAATTTAATGAGAGACCCAATCCGATGTACATAATAATCCTTCCATGAGAGTGATACCATACAGTGGGGCTCACAAGGTACAGTGAGAGTATGAGGGTAGATGTATATTTCCGATTCTTAGATAGCAAGCATTCAACTGATTTTGATTGTGTTTCTCTGGGTTGAATTTTGCGACTCCTTATTGTTATGTGAAAGAAACTTAACTGCCATGATAAGTTCGCGGTTGATTGATGTTCTTGAACTATATGAGTAAGACTCATGAACCAAAAACTAGATGGTAAGGTAATCCCATTCTAAGGAACTGAACTCTGACAAATTGTTGATCTTCATCTATACTCCATTTAAATTGCCAAGAGCTCATAGTTACTGTGGTAATTTCGGACCACCATGTAGGTGAACAATGCAGGGATTGGTGGGAACACGCCACGCGACATTGATGCCGTGACAGCTGCATTTGCGCCTGCTATCATGGTAAGTTGTTCCTTACACACTTTGCTTAATGCTTATGCTGATCAGCATTCCCTGCATAAATCCAGCAAGTTCTCTCTTTTCTGTTCATTCAAGAAAATGTGCCATATGTTTCTGAACAAGATCAAATCCATGCTAAAAGAAACAAGTATTTCAACTTAATGTTACACACCTCTTTTTCTCTTCTTTCTAGTGCATAATCAGGTAAGATCAGGTCCTAAACAAGTCTGATAGGTATTCGCAAATTGTAATTTGTTTCAAGTGTAAACGAAGTAAGTTGGCAATTGAAAGATTACGCAAGATAATCCACTGTTATAAGTTAGTATATCCGTTTTCAGAAACATGATTATGGGTATTTCTCAGAAGAGGTATATTAGAAACTTTGTAAGCATCTGTTCTCTTTCAATGATCCTATATTATGGGAAGCCATAATATTCTTACCATTAGATTACTATGTGACTGCAGCAAGGGGAAATGGCGAACTGGAGCGAAATATGGGACGAGACCTATGAGTTAGCAGTAGCATGTATTCAAACTAACTACTACGGTGCCAAAAGAACAAATGAAGCTCTGCTCCCCTTGCTTCAGCTGTCTGATTCGCCCCGGATTGTTAACATCTCCTCTCGGATGGGGAGGCTAAAGGTACAAATACTGCCACACTACATGTACATGCATGCCGGATATATTCCTAACATTCTAACCTCTGCTTCAAATGAGCTTAACATTACTGAAAGACTGATTTGTCTGTTGCCAAGGTTTTAGAGGAATTGAAATGTCCTTTTAAGCTAGGTTAGGACATCTTAGATAAGTTTCATGGTTTACTTATTGGCAAATTGCATATTGCTGTACTTGGTCTGCAATACCTAATGATGTGGAATCTTTGTATCATCAGAACATACCCAATGAGTCGGTAAAGGGGATACTCAACGAGGTCGATAACCTCACGGAAGAAAAAATTGATCAACTGCTGGATGAGTTCCTTCACAATTTCAAAGAGGGTTCTTTGGAAGCCAACGGCTGGCCTCAATTTATGGTGGCATACATAGTCTCAAAAGCAGCAATGAACGGGTACACACGGATTCTGGCAAAGAAACACCCAAATTTTCGAATTAATTGTGTATGCCCAGGCTTCGTGAAAACTGACATAACCTACAATACTGGCGTATTGACATTGGAGGAAGGTGCCGAGACTCCAATGATGGCGGCACTCTTGCCAGATGATGGTCTAACTGGCTGCTTCATTGCTGAGAAAAAGGTGATATCGTTTGTGGAGTAATGAAGGGTATTCAACTATTGATCATCAGTTTCAAAGCAAGTGTGTCTCTGAAACAAAGTGAAATGGCAAGTGGGATTAAACATATTAAAGGCTAAAGCTGTATTTAATCATCTTTTAGCAGCTTAGCTTTAACTGCTGCACTTTTTATCCAACCAATTATGACGAGAACCACAAAGACATACAGAACGAGCTGAGTGCTACCCCTGCAGAGACATTATCTACACTTTTATACACATCTGTGCCGTGTAGTGCCAAGTATAATTGTGGTATTTAAAGAAAATCATGTACACTACCCAAAAAAAAAAAAAAAAAAGAAATCGAAAAGGGCTACTGTGCTTTACAGTGATGACAGAGCATCTTACTCGTAGATAACAGATCACTTCAGCAGGAGAGATTCAAGAGACTTCGAATCAAAGAGTGGAGGACTGCAGGTGAAATTTTGGCAAACGAGAGCCACAACCTTATCAGCCGCATAATTGCCTTTAGCCATCTTAACAATCTTTACATTGTTTAGCTCCCAGAATTCCAATTCTTCAACATCAGTAGGGTCTATGTGAATCACCTGCAGTCCATTGCAAAAGAGGAAAAACCATATAGATGTTGTAAGCCATGAACTGATGCGAAGCAAAATTAAGTAAACATTCAGATTGAAGGCATACCGATCTATTTGGATCGTACGATGCATTGGCAGCTGCCAACATATTCTGAAATTCTGGAGAAGACTTGTTACCAACGATGACAACTTGTTTTCTTGAAGGAACGAAAAGCATATCAGCAGCACAGCACATTAGGGGCATGGCCATTGTTATATCTATCAGCCTCTTTTCAAAGACTGCCTGCAGCAATACAAATGGCAAAGGCAAGAGTAACAGACAGGTTACCTTACTAATGTTTGAAAATTATACGATAGGCATTATCTTACAAAAAAAATAAGCAAGTTCAACTCTCAATATTATGGGAACAAGGTCCTTGTGGCCCGTTCTCAATTCAACAAACAAGATAATAATAACAAAAAGATTAATGGTCTACGATAGATTCTTCTCCATCTTCAATTACTGAAAGGATGTTTGATTTTTCCCCAAGCATGAAAAGATGTATGGACAAATTAAATAACGAAGCTTTCAAAGATCAAGGTGAGGAAGAAAATCTAAGCAAAAACAATACCAATAAATGTTCTGCAGTATTCCTGTAGCCTTCAGATCCATTCTCAACCAATGCAGCTAGTCGTACTAGATTCATAACTGACACAGAGTTCCCTGAAGGTTCCGCGCCATCATGGTCTTCTTTCACACGGAGGAGAACAGAGGGATCACCTCCCGGGGTATTGAAGTAACCTCCTCCCTCTTTGTCAAGGAATAGCTCATCCTAATACATAACCGACTTACATAAGAACATAGTTCGATGACATTGCTAGTACTGCAGTTGTCGAATAACCTGTTTACCTGAATTTGCTGCAGTTCAATTGCCCAGGCCAGCCAAAACACAGAGCTTCCAAATTCGTACATATCCAGGAGGCCAGAAATGAGAAAAGCATAGTCATCTAAGAATCCAGGTGCTTTGGACGGGATGTTTCTGAAGCTATGCTGCAACTTACGAGTTTGTTGACTGTACAGATTCTTCCTGATAAAAGCTGCTGCCTTCTCGGCAACTTGCATGTACTCCTTCGGCTATTAGCCCACAAAATAAAAGCAGTAGTACTTGTTAATTTCAAATGTAGAGATATGCATATGAGAGTAAAATACATCATCTTACATCACAACCAACAACAGGAAAGTAGAATTGTGTTCCTTCTGGTTCGCTCGTCAGGATTTTAGATGCCCTGGCAAAAGCAGAAATTGCAAGCCCATTCCAGGACACAATAACCTACAGAACTGAGGTAATCAATATTGCATTCTCAATCTATTAAATAAATATTTATACAGACAATGAAATCGAGGAACAACACAATTTTAACGTATCAGAAGCTACCTTATCGTCTAGGTGTGGCCTTGGACGTCTTAGCCTCACTCCAAATAGCTTCTGCCTACAGATTCCCAAGATCTCCAGATATTTCCCCACAGGCAAATTATATTTTGATGCCAATGCAGGAGTACTAATTCTTTCTATAAGAACATTCTTACCCTTAAACTCATCATGCGGATCACTTATCCTAGAGAGATCACAGTTACCAGAAGGTTTTATGTAGTAATGCTCTTTAAAAAGATCAGCATGCTCCTTAACCCCAAGCACATCTTCAACCTGTCAATAAAGAAAATTGGATGTCAGAAAGTCAGATAACTATCGAGCACGTAAAAGAGAAATCAACTAAATATTGAGAAAGAATCATTTCAAACAATAACCATAAAGTCAGTATAATAAGAACTAATATTAGCCGAACATGTAATAATTTGATTTTATCACATTTAAACATAACTGTGTTAACTATGGGCCAACTCACCTTTAAACCCAGTTTAAATGTTGAGCTCAAGAGTAATAAATTTATGCCAAATCATGTGTGACTAAATATAATCCACCCCCACACCCACCACC
>JAYMSP010002144.1:0-26025 GCA_036897095.1 Plantago elongata
AAATTTTTTTTTTGAAAATGTAAAATCCCCCTTTTTTTTTTTTTTTTTTTTTTTTTTTTTTTTTTTTTTTGCAGTTTTTGTATCTGGCCCCAATAAATGGTACATTAATTCATTGTGGTATCATTCGAGGATACGAAAAATATTGTATACTCCCTCCGTTCTTATTAAGGTTCACTATTTGCCATTTTGGAAAAAAAAAATTAAGTTTAACGTTTTCCTTTTTTGGAACCCGCTATCTAGTACCTTTTTTCAAAATCCTTCGCAAACACTCACTTAACATTTACCCAAAATCAATGGTAAACTTTGAATAAGGACGGCAGGAGTATTATAAATATAATACCAACTGTTTGGTACCAACAGATGGTACCAACAACAGGTAAAATTTACCCAAAATCATTTTAAACCAAATTCTATTGGTGGTGATGAAAAATGTTTTTAGAAATATAAGAACAGAAAACAAATGAGTTTATTGCTCCCAGCCCCAAATCATCACATTTATTACTCTATGAGCTCAGAGCTATTTCGTCCAACATCCACTTGACCCCAGAGAACTTTTTTCTAGACAATAAACATATAGCCATCAGCAGCATCTAAAATTACAAAATTCCAATTCTCTATCGAAATTTCTTAGATACTATAATCCACATTTTTATTTACCAACAACCAATCACATCAACTTTTTGCAACTTTAATAACTAAGCTTCAGTAGCTTTACAAGTACTCATTTGTAGCCTGCAAGTATGATATTTAGACCGTTCAATCATCAAATCAATCTGGATTAATAGACTTAAAACACTACAATCTCATACGATCATCATCAAATATAGATTAGCAGGATGGAAGGTGTATAATCAAATCTAACAGTTATTTCATGAGGTCTTAAAGGAATATGAATATATATTGTAAGTTGTTTTGTGACTGTTAAAGTACGAGAGACTGAAGAGGAATGATTGAGAATGTAAAAAGTATGAGAGATAGATAATAAATTAAGAAGAGTGGATCCGGGGGTTTACTCCTTCGCTATTTTTTGTATGGGTGATTACTGTGACGTGCATAAAAGGAATAGGGGCATGATTAGCTGGACAAAGAAAGTATGTCGCTTATATGAGCTAATTATGTTGATTATTTGACCATTTGAATATCATCTAAGACATCCTAGTAGATGTATATAACTAACAGCACCAAAAAATAATAAAAAAAAGGCGAGAAAAATAGAATATAGCATGGTGCAATGGCAAGAACGTAAGCAATAGTAATATCCAAGTTAGCAATGAGACCCCCTCAAAAAGGGCCCGACAATGTCGACTGGATTAGTCGCATAACGGATACCAATGAGAAATCAAAAAAAAAAAAAACTTAGCAATGAGTAAATAAAAGTTATGTTTCAGAAAGATACTAGCCTGTGATGACTCTCCAGTAATAGGAATCCTGCAAAACATAGTTTAAAACGCACTTAGATATGTGCAATGAAGGCAAACTATTTTTTACTAGTTTCATATTCTGATGCATGGAAGGTGTGTATTCAATAACTGACCTTTTAGTTTGTGAAGATACAAGATTCTTTACAAAAGCTTCTGGAAAACTCTCAAAACGCTTGTGCACCATTTCGATCGAACGGATCTTAAGTGATCATACATCAGAAAAATATGTAAGCTGGACAGCACATAAATGCACAATGCAGAATCTGAAAAACAATCAGCTCAATACCTCCCCTAAACGAGCCCTAGCTCCCATCACAGCACCATATATTGCAGATAAGAGTGTATACCATATGTGTATATCCATAAGATAGATCTGTATAGTTAACAGGGTGTAAGGAGACGGAACAATAACTCAAATCATTTAGAGAACCATACAACTTTAGTTAATGACAAAACAGTTGCACGAAATATGACGAAACCCACTATTTAAATACAAAGACTTGTGTGAGTTCACCATCTTTAGAGAGTACAAAAGGTCCAACTAAAAAACACAACGAAACCCATATTATTTCCACTTTCACAGGCAGTCAACCCGTTGGGTCAGGCTGATCCGCGAACTTTTAAAAACTCTGCAGGAAAAAAGATATTATGCTCCATTCAGGTGTCCAAAAGAGAACTAGCATGAGCTAAAGAAAAAATTAACTTCAATTTGACTTGAAACAAGCTTTTGTTTATTTGCTCCGTTGACAGGGACGGAGGCACGGAGCTTTCAAGCACTCATGCACGAAGCTCCGTCAATAGAGGTGTTAAATATATAAAAACTAATTTAAAAACATTGATTATTTAATTGAATGTTGTTTAATTTTCGTTTTGGACGTTATTTGACTTCTTTATTGTTAAGCATATGTGGTTCTAAGGATATATATGATGATTTTGTGTTGATTGGGCTATGATAAATCTCAATTTTAATATATATATATATATATATATATATATATATTAAACATTGGCTATTTTTTATCAATATCAGTCATTTTTGTAAGGATTAACATGCAGAACAAAAAGCTTATGTACTATTACATCAATGATTTCGAATATAATCCGTTATTTTAAGTTAAACATCAGTCATTTCATTGTATAACATCAACATATTGAGCAATAAGTTGTCATATATAAATTCAATGAGTTTGAAGATAACATCAGCTATTTTATGGGTTTATTTATTTAATATAGGACCTTTTGGATAATCACGAGACAGATTCAAACCCCACTATCATTACCAATTTCCTGGTGTGACGCATTTACCGCCACGTAACTATGTTAGTAAGATATTCTAAGAATATCTATGCAGTATTAATCATATGGAACAGAAAAAGAGAAACTCACCGCCACAATAGGAGCCCACAAACTAGCTACGGTCAACACATTATTATTATCTGCAGCAAAGATTATACAAACATCAGTGAATTGTGTACGAAACTAAAACCAAATTATTGAAAAAAACAGCAAGAGCAAACCCTGAAGTACACATTCATGAAAAACTTGTACTTCACCACAAAATTTGGGTTAAGAACAATGTTTCAGGTGAATAATTAATGAGTTCAAGGAGGCATTACGTTTTGAAAAAGTTGTAAGCGGACAATAACTAAGAGAGAGAATTGATAAGTATAAGATGGAGTGAATAAAGAATTAATTAGTGGAGGGGTACATTCAGCTTTAATAGAAAATTTTAAAAAAGAACACCCAAAATAGACAAATTGCTAAGAATAAAAATATTTGAGGAGTAGTATTATATAATCAAAGATTGTGACGAAAAACTATTGTCACAGCAAATTGAAAATATGTGAACACAACTACATCAACCAATGAGTGGAAATGTTAAACTATTTTGAGAGTTTGAGGTTTTCAAAACTGATGTGTGATAGCGGTGCATGGGAATGTTTTAGGAAAATCTATAAAGGCAAAAATTAAAGACAGCAACACCACTACTTTCGAAGAAAAAGAAACTACAAAAACACAAATCCTAATCTGTTCCCCTTAGCATCAGACGAAAGGGCCAAGCTATGAACTGCCATTACAGAAACTTACTACTGGATATCAGATCATGCCATGAATAGCTCAGAGATCGTAGCTGTATAATGATTCGGGTAGGCTGAACTAGGGGTCTGATCTGCCATTACAAATATTTCAACCGTTCAAGTTAGGAAGAGAACTGTAACCATCCTGATAACAACCAAACTTTCAACAGAGTTATATCATGACTTACTTGAAGAAAGTAAGCAAATGTAAACTTGCACGCAAAGATCACCACCCAAAAGAACACATAGCTGCAAATATTTTAGAAGAGAGCACAACATTAACATGGTAATAACATATCAGCATGCACTACGAAAGACACCACAATCTGGATTTTTAATTATATGCATCTGTTGTAATTCCGAACATACAAATTCAACAGATTCCAACATATTTGAATCACATGAATCTCTAAAAAAATATGCAAACATTCACAATCTCCACTGCAAGACATTTATAATACATAAGGCCCTCGACATGTCTTCTACCAGCATTCTACAAATGTGATATACTTCCTCACGATAGAACTGGCGATAGAACTGGGCACTATATACACACCCTTTTTACAGAGTTCTGAGCAAATAAAATTCCCAAGTGTATTCAAGTTTGCTACATGAACTCATTGCAGCTAAAAAGACAAAAAACTGCTGGTGAGATATCTACTTGTATGTTCGGCACTCCAATAACTGCAAGATATATATGTTACAAAAGGTATGTAGCACTTTCAGGTTCTAATTCAGAAATGTATGAGTCAACAATCTAAATAAAAAGGACCATTGAGTCCCTCTGGTTCTGTATGCATTCGTAATTAACTGAATCGACCAAAAAGTCCACCATCAAAAATTATCACAACTCTAAAGTAGACATGTTGCCGGAGAATCATAACAGACAATTAGCTAGAATTAACTTTCCAAGAGTTGTATGATTGGGACTACAGGAAACAAACTGATTTCAAACTGTTTAACCAGCCACTGTCAGCACAGTTGCCCTTAGGTGTAGTATGAATCTGATGATCCCAGAGCTGGAAATCCTCCTTTAGCACAAATGTATTCTTGAATAGCTCTTGTTATTATGACAAGGATTGAGGAAATAAATACTTGATCGGTAAACAAGGATAAATGTAACAAATATTCCATAGGTAATATCCAACAGGCAGACGAGAATCAACAATCACTATCTACAGCACACCAACTCCATCATGCATCAACTTTGAATCTACATGCTACCGCAGTACCACTCCAAATTAATGAAAATTAGCTACCGACGACGACTTGTATTGACAACCGCTTAAATTGTTGGGTCTTTTATTTGGTTCCACTTGAAACTGAGTTGGCTGGATACCAGAGTTATATTACACTTTCATTGAGCCTCCAATTCCTTCTTACAACATATTACAAGCACTTCGCACCACATCACAATCCAGCAAATTGGACAGACCATTCCACAATGGATGTGTGCAGGGGAAGAGGGTGGTGAAATCAGAGAACCTCAAAGCAATGGAGCTATAAGTTGGTAAAAACAGAATCATAAAATATTTGTTTCAACCAGGGCTATCGGCACATGACTCTGGAAGTTCGCCAGCTTATATAAATGAAGGCAGAGGGAAACAAAGGTAATGATTGGTAACTGTAGCTCATATGCTTAATCCAATAAATAATTATAAGTTCTTTGGTATCAGTATACTTGGATTTTAGTAGGCGGAAGATAAAACTTTCTAATAGCTGGCTTTATGAAACTGAAATAGTTAAAATATTAGCATATTATGGATTAGCGTATCAAGATACCAGTAAGTGACTACTAGGTTTATTGACTATCGTTCTTACTTTGTATACTTGGCAATTTATATTTTAGTAGAATTCTAGTTCAATTGGATATCCATATTTAGGTCGACTCTCGGCCTATACATATGGGCAAGAGCTGGAGTTTAAATATGTTTTGTATTATTACAAAGTAGAGATAGCCTAGGAAAAGTGCGGTTTTTCTATTAGATATGAAAATTCCACTTTTTTTACATTAAAACTCATAGACCCTAAATAAAAACCCACAGACTCTAAGTAAAAACCTAAGGTCTAAATAAAAACCCACAGACAGTACGCAAAAATCCACAAGCAAAATAAAAACCCACGTAAAAACCCACAGACAATACGTAAAAACCCACAGACACTGAATAAAAATCCATATATCCTAAATAAAAAAAGTGGAATTTCCATATCTAATGGAAAAACCGCTCTTTCCCTAGACTTTGTACACTTCCCTTAGACTTTGTATACAAAGTATAGGGAAAGAACGGTTTTTCCATTAGATATGGAAATTCCACTTTTTTTATTTACGGTCTGTGAATTTTTATTCAGCACATGTGGATTTTTGCATACTGTCTGTAGGTTTTTTACGTTGTCTATGGATTTTTATTCAGGGTCTGTGAGTTTTAACGTTGTTTGCGGGTTTTTATTGAGGGTCGGTGGGTACGTTGTCTGCGAATTTTTATTTACAGTATGTGGATTTTTACGTTGTTTGTGGGTTTTTATTTACGGTCCGTGGGTTTTAATGTAAAAAAAAGTGAAATTTCCATATCTAATGGAAAAATCGCTCTTTCTCTAGACTATCTAATATTATTATTGGCATTGCTATTCAATTGAGATAATTTACATAATTTTCCTGGTTGCTTTGAGTTTTCGTTTAATCTATAGCCATTCACTAAAATGGTGCAAACTGGTTTACTAGATTCTTCCATAGACCGGGTATATGGATAAGTTGTGGACCTTGTGGCTCATAATAAACAAACATGATAGAACCGAATGGACTGATATGGAACCGAATTGAAGATGTTTTTGGTGCAAACAGGTTGCTTATATATAAACTGAAAGGAAAGAATATAAACTAAAACTCCACTCTTCACAAGAGCGACCAATCCTCTGTGGATCAAAACTAAACCAAAGTATAATTCTCAATCCTAACTACTAACAAAATAAACTACTTACATAAGACTTATCCTTGTTCTAAACCAACTAGGACTCTACTATTTTTTTTGAAATGGCTAAAGGGTGACTCGAACCCCCGAACTATTGGTTGAAGGTGAAGCGTCTTACCAACTGAACTGCGCTTCCCTGTCCACTAGGACTCTACTTTTAACTAAACAAAAACTATTCTATGTTCCTAATTGAACTGGAACTTTTAATCCTAGTTGAACAAGAACTCCACTTTATTTCTTTTGTTTTCTGGTGTAAACATACACCACTGGAGGTTTATCCCAATTCTCGTAGGACTGGGAATTTGGTCCCGTAACACATCACTTGAGAAATAAATATAAAATTATTGTTTCAAGTCATGTTCATTCTCATCACAAGGATTTTCGGTTTCAAAAGGCATGTGTCTGAGATTGTTTTTGTCACTTATGTGTCCTTAGTAGGAAGTTTGCAGGTTCAGAGAACATAAAGGCTATCAATTCTCATTTCAGGATTCAACAAATAAAGAAATAAATCATGGATTTGGCGTAGAGGAAACTCACACCCCCCCCCCAAAAAAAAAGAAAAAACCTTTGCTATGTGTGCAGATGGTGTTGGGCAGTTGGCTTCTGGCTAGCAATATTTCAGTGGATAACGCAAATCATGTTACAACAACAATAGTTGGCTGCTGATTGTGTTTCTTGCAGAGCATAATGACTAATTCTATTCTTGACAACCTTAAATTCATGAGAAGCAGAAAATTCAGCTCCCAGAATGAGAAGGAAAATGCAGTCAAATACATCACAGCAATTTGTCAAGGATAAGGCCAATTTCTATGAGTATTAGTAAAAGCAAACCTTAAATAGTCTGTAGTCTTTTCCACAAGTCCACGGCCAACAAAATAGCGTTCCTGGACATGATTGACAGAATTATAAGAATAAACATGATGATGCATACTTATAAAGAATAACCGTAGGCTTATTAACAAGTCCAAATCCAACAATATAGCATTTCTCAACATGATTGTCACATCCTCATTTACCACCCCACTCACAAAAATACATGATGCACACTTTCAAAATACGCACCTCATAAATCCACTTAAAGAATTGGAAAAACGACTGGTCAGACATTTCAGAGAGCCGGTGGCATGAAGGGAATTTGAGCAGCAGGGAAAACAGTACACGCACACCCGCATATACACCCAATACAAGTACATAGAGCCGAAAATAGAACGAATTTGAGGCATTGCTATTTCTTTCGTTCAAAAGTCTCCTGAAATCATGGTGGTAATGCATGAGTTTTATAATATGCATTAGACAGACCAAAAATTAAGAAAATAAGAAATACTAACAATAGATAAATAAATAGGTATTGCTTACACGTATAGGTAGAGCACAAACACGGCGCTGAAGCTACACCATAAGAATCTGATAATAAGTCTAGATATTGCCATTCCGCGAGCAGTAGAATACGCCCCAAACATTAAGATAACATCCAAGCAGCCTACAACAGGTACATTGAGGGTAACCAAGAAGTCAACAAAACCAAGGCAGAGATCAGTAGTTGAATTCATAGGATACAACTTACTCTCAAAAAAATTCATGACTGCAAATGTTGGACCAACACTAAGAAGCGTTTGAAAGGTACTGAGATTAATTCTTCCATCATTAAAAGCTATGATAGCAAGTGCCTGTGGTAACAGAATAAACCAAATAAGAAATACACTGCACAGGTAGCATTAGATTGCACCAGTTGCTAAAGAACACTGCAGGAACAAAAATTATCCAAATAAATTGGAAGCTGTCTGATGACGTAACTCTGACAAAACATGGAAAACAAAATTTTCACCTGAAACATAATGGCTAAAAAGATCCACAATCGATGAAAACTTCGATACAAGTGAAGGAAAGAACGATGTTCCACAAACGAACTTTTACCGGTCTGTCATTAAGATAGAAACAATGCAATGAATATATGGATGTAAAGGAACCTCTTCAACATTTATAGAGAATATCCAGAGATTAATCGGAGCACGGCATGTAATTGACTGAAAAAGTGCCTGTTTTCAATTACTAACGAGGAAGTACAGATGATGGTCAAAACATACCCTTTTCCCTTTTCTGGGCTTGAATAGAAACGCTGATTCCTTCTTCATAGGCCAACCCAGCTCAAAACAAGCAGGTGACCTACATTCAAGTGGGTTAAAACAATGAAGGGCCCAAACTAGAAAAATAAGGTCATTAGAAACTTGATCAAGAAAACAGACCAAAAGTATTCGTTGAAGTCATCATAATTCCGCCATTTAGAGTGTGCTGCCTTCCCGTTGTTGTTGTTCATAGCTTCCTACAATTCAGATAAGTGTGAAACTCTATTACTCAAAATGAAGTAGAAAGACGAAAGAAACTTCAAAATAAATGTTAGCTTGTCAATTTCGAGAGCAAGTTGATAATTATAACCATGAAAGGTTTCCAAAGATATTGTCGATTCAAAACTATGCATGGTCGAACATTCACTTTGTTAATAGTCACTCGTTAAATCATTCATGCACAACCTATCAAATGAAATACCAACCAAAAAAAAGGGAAAGCACTCACTCTTGCCACAGTTTCATATATGGGGCAAATTACTTCCTCCAAAAATGATACAGACCGAGTCTCTTTATTGACACAACTTTCAGCATGGGTTGCCTCCCCATGATCCAGAATTGCGTCTAGTTCCCTTGCCATCTTGATAAGCCACCCAAACAAACATGATGATAAGAGAATTTAGTTATGTGCATTATTTTCTATCTTACATAAGATGTTTAGGCAGAGTAAAATCTGAAATGCATCATTAATTGAAACCAGTACGGACTACTTTCTTAGGTAATATACACAATATGAAAGAACAACTTATCAAGATTTGACAAAAGAACAACTTATCATTGTGTATACTTTAACAATTCGGAAAGGAGAGTAAGAACATTAGACTCCTGGAGAAGAGATTCTAGCTACGGCATTAATCCAATAAAGTAACAACTCAAAGAAAGAAAATGAGATTTACAATCTCAGGATATGAAATCACCCAAGCATATACATTTTTGCCTTCAAAATCCAGTATACACACACCAAGAAAAAGATCACCATTTGTCAGAATATCATTTACTTATCAATAAAATTTTCCTATTCTAGGACCTGACCACACCAACATTATCGCGGACATCAACCAAGAACATAGCCCAATAAAGAATCCCATAGTAAGTGAACCATCTTACGACATATGAATATGTGGTTAATATTCTACGTTTAAGCGATTATATTATTCATATATACTCCCTCCGTCCCGGTTCTATTACCCACAGGACCGGACACATTTTTTAAGAAAAAAGAGAATAAAGTAGGAGAGGTGATAACAAAGTAGGAAAGAGATTGAATAAAGTAGGAATATAGTGAATAAAGCATGAGAGATGGTGAATAAGGTAGGAGAGATTTTTCATTAAAGGAATGTGTAATTGAATTTGGAACAGACCAAAATGGAATATGGGTAAATGAAACTGTGACGGAGGGAGTATATAACTAAAGATATAGCAATATGATTTTAAGTAAACTTTTATCTTGCGAACATCATCTAAGAAAAATGGAGGTTATCATTTGGTGAAATTGGTGAGGGCAATGACAGTTTTTATCAGTGAGTGAACAATTAGGATGATGACCAAAACAAACGAAAAAATATATGGGGTGTTATGCACAAAACCAGAAGACATATAAGAAGCCCACAGCATTTACAAAAAGAGTAACTTTTGCAAGAGACCATCTCTCGTAGAGACCAAATCAAACATCATATTTTGTCACAAACATCATATGTTTAGCTACAAACATCACAAATGCATATGATGTTTGTACGTAAATATGTGATGATGAATTGGTCTCTCCGAAAGACGGTCTCTCGCAAAAGTTTGTATTACAAAAATTAGCTAATATAACATACATAAGTAACAAGAATCACATGCGTAGCTACTCAGACATACATTGTGGAAGATATAGCAGATGCATTCAGGAAGAAAACGAATGTTTGCAGCTTCACCCCATATGCAAAGATAGAGTGATATGAGAAAAAGCTTCCTGTCCTTATTAATGGCATCCAAGCTACATGGAAAAAGATAAGTAGGGAATCAATGTGTGTACAACTACATATATTTATAAAATGATGAAGGATGATGCAGAGACTACCTGTTCCATACAACGCGTTTTCGCAGATATTTACACCATTTGATGTAATTATCCAGGACCTTCATGAATACATCACGGATAGCTATATCATCTAGTTTCTGTAATGAATAAATAACAGACCATATATCATCATACAAATTGCAGTCACATAGCCATGGGACCCATGTGTATGTTCATTTCATGGGCATTATAATTCCAAGATAAACACTAAATCTAGACGCCCTACTCACTGGATCAGCCTCGATTGGAATGCCACGCTGTGACTGAGCGTTTGCCAAAGTTAGAACAACGTGCTCACGCTGATTCCTTATGTTGTCCTTCTAAATAAAGCAAAAGCAGAGGCAAAAGATAAGGTCGTCATACTGGCCCAAAATAATGTAATACGGTAGGAAGGGGGGCAACAGGGCAAAAAGTAAGAATCAGAACCTGAAAACCAAATACGTATTCCAAAAGGTCAAACATGTCCAAATCCCTCTTTCCAGGTAATTCAACATTGGCTGGGAGCCGGGGGGAATGTTCAGTGCATTTCACTGCTGATATAGCTCCTCTGACCTGCACAGATTATCAGCAAAACCAAATCACATTGATGATCAAGAACACGTGCATTTTTTTAGGCAACTTCAAGAAAAGAACAGGTTTTCAGAAATAAACAAAATAAAATAGTAAATGACACATTAGACACTTTGTGGAGTCTTGAGTTTCTTTAATGGCTACTGAGCATCCTAACTTAGCATCAAGAAAGTAAACGAAATACAACAAGCGATGCAATTATTAAGATGATTATAATCTCAACTTACTTCTGGAAAATATCCGATCAAATTGGTTAAAGAAGGTGCTTCCAGTGGGACAATGTTGTAAGGCATGAGTTCTCCTGATATAGTTGTATCTGACTTCTTTATCTTTCTCAACTGGAAAATAAGACCCATATCAACCAAAAATGTCCCGATGAAAAAATCAATTAAAATAAATGAGTGTGAACACACTGGTGAGTGTTAGTATATGATAATAGGCAAAGATGAGAATGCAGGAGGTACCTCTTCCTTAATCAGCCTCCCTACTTCATCAGGTGCTGCATCTTTACTAAGTGCCTCCATGACCTCAACCAACGCCTTCAAGGTTGCAAATACTCTCCTCATCTCTGAGAATCTATGTTGCAAGCTGAAAATAAAATATAAATAAAGTATAAGCAATTGGATTAAGAAACTTGTATAGGCACAAAAATTAGATCAGTAGGTTCTGAGCTTTATATAAGCCACAGAATATGGCATAGAAAAATTAAGGAAGCACCACCACCAACAACAACAACAGCAATACCAGAATAAGAAAAATAATAAGTACAAGACCAACGACGACATAATAATAATAACAACAACAACAACAACAACAACAACAACAATAATAATATAATAATAATAATAACAATCATTCCTCGATTTAGAATCTTTACAATTGCAATACTCCCTCTATTTCAAATGGGGGGAGATTAAATAAAATAATAAATAACTAAAAAGATATAACAGCAAGAAATGGAAATCAAATTTCCTACATTCCAGTACAACTGATAACAGGAAAGTTACCAAATTTGTCCCATTAAAAGTATACAAGCATCATTGACGCGCGGGTACCCGCGCGACTTGCAACAGTATATTCTCAGCAGAATATGTGCTGTTTTTATGAGGTTTCTCACTTGACTTCATAATTTGAATCTCTCACGTATACTTTTATCTTAGTTAATATCATTTTTCGTGGGAAATAATGTTTAATGATTGGAGAATATTTTAGCGGAATCTGTGTAAATTGAAAAATTAGTAGAAATTTGGGTGATATCAAAGAATAAAAAGGAAAGAAATCCTAATTGGCAATTTTATATGCACTAAATTTGTAAATGAATGATAAGGGGCTTGTGTAAAAGAAAAAAGATACAAAGCAGCATCAGGTAGCATAGTAAAACAAAATGTTCAAGCAACAGCAAGTGAGCTATTAAAAGTATATATGCCAAGAGACACCGACAGATCATTCCTTCAGTTGGAAGATCATATTTCACCGACATGCATCAATATCTCCAATATCATTAAAAGCAGCATAAACAACAATAACTAAGACAAATGAAATCAACTTGGGTTAGCACAGAATAACGCACTCTCCAATATCAGAACTAAAAGCACCAGAAATGCCAGATTCACGCCATTTCTGTTCCTCCCTCTGGATATCATCAACTTTGTGTCGCCTCTTATATTGTTGATAAAACTCCCATAACCGTTCAACATCACGATTACGATCTATGCGGCCCCCATCTTTTTTGGCAAGCTTTTGCTGCAGAAAACAAAAACAGTAGAAGCTATGTCATTAGTTACCTGAGCATTTCGCTGGACTAAACAGATCCAAGGTATTAAAGATGACGTAAAACATTGATGGCTTTCAACCCACAATGTGCATATTATAATACTCCCTTCGTCCTTTTAGAAACATTCACATTGTCCAAGTATGCAACTTTTAAGCAAACATCCACTTTCCTTTTAAGAAAACTCACTAACTCCACATATAAGTTACTTGCCCACAGTCCCACTAATACTCTATTATTCTCTCCTGACATTTTTACCATCCACTAACAATTATTTCAATGAAGTAGCTCCACAAATAATTTTTCACTCTTCAATCTAACTTTTTGCCATTCTAATCAACATATAGTATAAATTATGATCACATGTTGGGTAATAAAAGCAATAGGGAACTACTGTACCTTGATCACAGACATTAAACCAGTCTTAAACTGAAGAACACCTCTACCGTCACTGTTTGGATCCAAATTCTGGGCCATACTATATGCCTGCTCACACACTTGAGAACAAATTTAAAACACATGGTAAGAAATCCACATTCAAAATTGTTGAGTTGGAAAGCAATTGCAATTTTATCGCAACAACTAAATGAGTGACACCACCTCAGAGGATTGTATAAAATATACAGGCATGTGTAAACAGTAACAGTAAACAATCAAAATGAAAATTTGCTTCAATGAAAAATTCATTTTGAATCAATATCATGTCATGTCCAAGGGAATTAAGAATCCCATAGAAATATTATTCAACAATTACATCAACCACAGCAACAAGCACTGTTATATATTACGCTTTAGCGACTGTATTTCCTAGTTCATGTAGACTGTAGTTAGTGATTGTTTATTAAGCAGAGCAGGAGAGTAACAAAAAAACAAAAATTACATAATCGACACGACATTCAGCACATCTTGAGCTTCAAGACTAAAAAGAGAATAATCCCGTAATGCATCATGGTGCCCAAGAATTGCAGGGAAATTAAAACGTTCTTATGTGCGAATCAAAAATTATTAGCTCCGGTTCTTGGTTCATTTCTGTATGAAAAGAGTAAAATTTGTGCATGCAAGAATTTTCCCAGTTCCTTTAATCTGAATAAACAATGCCCTCCTAGTGAATCCATTCTCGTTGATAATTGGTATTTCAATAGAAAAAATATGCAAGAGCAGGTTCAGGCTTTAAAAAGTATGCAATAACGTTTCCAACAATTAAATAAAAGAAAGTAGTGTCGCTAACTTCTTAAAAATATCAAACTACAGGTGAATCTAGCATGTTAAGAGTATGAAGACGACAACATTGATGATGCAAAAGGTACTCACATCTTTTCAGCAACAGGGCGTCATCCTATTAAGTAAATCTCAACACACTAGCAACCTACCAAAATTTAATCCCCATGCAGCCACCACCTTGTTATGCACGAAACCAACGAAACCGAGCACAATAATTTAATTAACTGGGACCTCATTTCCTCACCCTATCTCACCCCATAGGCATTCATCTTGAACTTCCCTCCTAACGACGTATACAGAACAAGACCAGGAAACAGCATATGAATTAGTTTCAGAAGGGTAGAGGTGAATTTGTCCTATCAGCGTAAACCTAACCTCCCTCTAAAGTATAATGTATCCATCATTTGTCTCTATGCTCCAATCTTACCCATTAGACAACTGCCACCATATTGCTTTCCACAAAACAAGGCCATATTTAAGTCCAACAAGTTGATTTAGAAAGAGTTAGTCCACCTAAATCTTGAAACACTTTGCCAAATGGTTTAAGTCTTAGTGAACTCTGAGTCCCAGGTGCTCCACAATTCACTTTTAACTAATATACTTCAACCAGTTTCAGTATTCCTTAATCAGAATCCATTTCCTTAACCTAGCAGATGATTGGTTAGTCCCTTTCCAAACAAACTGCCATTTAACCAACCATATCTCACATGCTATACAACATTCTTTCTTCTCAGAGCATAAGACGATTGAAAACAGCCACTAGATGATGGCTAGCCACATCACTAAACAAAACAGGTAACAATGTAAAGGCCCCCTTAATGATTGATCATTTAAACTCTGACAAACCTAAATAAATTACAGCACAGCCCAAAAGTGAACCACAACATTCAAGAGTTTTCATTTTGTCAGGAGCAAGGAACATATGCCTCCGGGAGAAAACTTGTTTTGCAAGACTGCTGCCAATAGTATTATTAAGTATCAACATATTATGTGTAGGAGTGAAAATTTCGACAGTGGAACGAGTGAGAATTAAACACAAGTCACTTATACAGAAACTGATACATAATAAATACCCACTCGGTCCCATTTACAATGCATCAACTTTATTCTTAGGATCTTCCATGCAAAATGAAATCATACTTCGGGATACATTCAATCCATTAACAAACACACATGTATACAACTTTATCAATTATTTTATTTATTAGTTAGTTATTTAGTTAAACAATGTCCTACTTACATCCTTTATCACTATTTATTACAACAAGCAACCACTTAAATTCTTTCTCGTTCTTAAACCCCAATTACATTCTTCATTCATTCTTTACCTCACCAACATAACCCACTTGCACTACACTCCTATTAGTAAACTGGGTTTCTTAAAAACCGTGAAAAAAACTCATACGGTCACTTTAATGCGAATTTGTAACTGTTCCTTTTACCTTTACAGTATATTATATTTATATTGCAGGTTTAGTACCTAGCTCAAGTTACTCGATACTTGGAAGCCAAACACACCAGAATATACAACACTCCTCCCCACTCCTTCAAAAACAACAGGAAAAAAAAAACAATTCCTCTAAGATCACTATCACGGACTATCATTCCTCGGAGCTAAAACTTAAACTAACACACCCAATTATTATAGTGTTTCATTTTCCTCATCACATACTTTTATCCACTATAATTAGGCAAAGAATGCCCAAAGGTCTTTCGGTACTATATCCTTGTGACATTAGCAACCATTTCTAATAGGAGACGAAAACTAGAAGTATATGATAACACGCATATCCTAATTAAGTCTAACATAGTCGAGCCTCCATCATCTGGCCATATTTTCAAAAAGTAATTCAAATTCAAAGTAGAACAGATCCTTATAACAATTAGTATTACTATTCAGAGATACATAGAACAGGCAATACATAACAACATATATATGTGTGAAATGAAATACTTACATATCCTGGCAACATTAGGGTCCTGCGGTTGAATCTCATCGGCAGCCTGCAAAATGGCATTGATATTTGTGGTCCGTTGCAGCGAATCAGGAACTGAGCCGGCGATTCCACTGCCTGTCCGCTCGTGGCCTGCACGCTGGTGGCTGCGCAAAGCCGAGCGGACCAGCCGCTCCCAATTATCACGAACCCTCGCCATAATTAACAAATTTGAGCTTCAACGAAAACAAAAACAAAAACAGAAAAGCAAAACGGAGATCTGGTCTGGGTGAATTACAGAGGGTTTAAGTTTTGGGTTTTCTCATTTCGAAAACTAAGCTAAGCTTTGTGGACGCGGTGGAAAATTCGTACGCGGTTAAGCAGAAATGGATGGAGTCATGGAGCCTTAGATTTGAATCAGAGAAGTCATCAGTCAATTTGATGACGAATAGAAATGCTTTTCTCAGGATTGGGAAACAAAGGAAGAAAAAATACTGTAAGCGGGATGTAAAGGGATTTCCACTATGGCTTGCTTTAGTGCACACTCGAGATGAATCGGATTGAAAATGAGTCGAGCCAGGATTGACCGATTATTTTACTAAATTCAACTAAATTAAATTGAAGTAGTTTCAGTTGAAGAAAACAGATTATATTTTTTTCGAATGCCTTCATTTTTATACTCCTAGTCCAAGTAAACTTATTACTCATAATTGTATAAGACTCGTATGAAATACAAGTGTATCATACACATAATCTACACATAGTGGGTGCATTAAGGGCGAGACCTATATACTTGTGGTCGCTCCGCCTAAACTTTTTATTTTCTTTCTTCTTATGGGTATATATTAGTTAGTACATTTAGATAGTTAACTTTATGATAAATAAGTTGAGGAAATAATATTTAATAAAATTAATGTAACTTCCATTGAGAGACGGGTTTATAGAGCGATTAAAAGAGATGGACAAATACTATGACTATATTAAAAAAAATTAAAGTTTTACTAAAAACATCAGTAATATACATATTCATATAAAAATGATAAAAAATGTAGTCATAGTATTCATAAATCATTATAAATATACTTAAAAATATCAATTTGTCTCTCTTTATTATTAAAAAGATCTTTTAATAATAACTAATTTAAGCGAGTTATACAGGCAGTCTTTTGTATATTTTAAGTAATGAAAATTGAATAGATAAGACCACGAATTTTTTATTTTTTTTTTAAGAAGTAAGACCATGGAGTTTGATGAAGGGTGACTTATATTGTCTAGCAGTTTGATAATACTACATATTAAATCATAGGTGGCCAGTTCAATATTAATAAAATCTATTTAATACCACCTTTATTTGCTAATTTTAGGAGAAGAATTATGGTCTAAAAGTAGATAAAACCAGACATTTCATGGTTAAAATACTGTGCATGATTTATATTAGGTATATATGTTTAGATTTTGATCTATAAACCAATATGACTTAGCATAGTAAAGAAAGGTAACTAGTACTTTATGTTCAGTTGAACACTGTAAAAGAGGAAATCTTGTATAAGATGTTAAGTATCGTAATGTCATCTTTATATCTTTGAAGAAGACCAAGAAGCAAGCATTTAGCAGGAAGAGCTCAACTATATGAGATCAAGAGATTGCACGAGATTGCTAAAGACCAAGGAGAATAGTCTCCTCATATAACTCAAAGAAACTAAGTGTCTTGAAAACAAGTGTTTCAAGCTATGTTTTAAAAGTCGGGCCGGACAGTCAAGCCGCCCACCCCCTAAAAAAGGTTTAATCGGGGATGATCGATTGGGCCGTTTTGAGCCGTTTGAACCGGAATGACGTCATGAATATTATTATAATATTAAATATGTATCCGACATTTAGAAGTTGTCCAATTTCACCATTTTAGATATCATGATAGAGTTATCCCATTTCTTTTTTTTTTTAACTTAAATTTTTTTATTATTTTATATTCAATACTAATTATAAAATTAAACTCCACCAACACTCAAGTCTCCAACTAATATACTAATTTCCAAAAGAAGCAGCACATCACCATATTTTAATTACAAAATTAAACTCCACTTGTATTTGCCTAACACACAAAAGAAACAACACATGATGAAAATTCAAAAGGAGGCATCCTCTCCAATCTTCTTTTAGATTCGTCTTTTCTGGTCTTCCTTAGTTCATTTACCATCTTCTCCAATCATCTTCCCAATTAGAATAATAAGTAATAACCCACATTATCGTATTTTAATAGCGATCAGACCTAGAAGTCAGAAGATAGAATTCGACTTAAAATTCAGTCATTAATTTGAGACATAAGCGAGCAAGCAGATGACAGAAGAAGAAAGTTCGATCCTGATTCGTGCAGAAGAGCATAAGAAGAGAGATCGAAATATCGATCGGAAGAAGAAAGATCGATGGAAGAGATAGGCGATTGATGTGATTTAGGGGTTTATTTCTCATTTGGTCTTTTTGCAAAAGAAAGTCCTTCCTTTCTAGTTTTTCTTCTTCTTTTTTCCTAGCCGCCCTAGGCCAGATGTATGCCGGTTTCGGGTTCACCGGTTCACACTGGCTTGGCCAGCTTTTTGCCATGCGTTTTTTGTATTTTTTGTTGGCTTTATGCTCCACAACCAGCCGGTAACCACCGATTTTCTGCTTTCAAAACATGGGTTACAAGAGATATATGATACTCATGGGATGTTGAGTAAGTAAATGTAATGGATCAGGGTAGCTTGTATAATTACATTGAGGCTACAGAACAAATATAGAACAGTGCATTATTAATTACGCAGACAAATATATGTCTGAACAAAAGAGGAAATTATGTAAAGAGACCAAGCTCAGTGTTGTACTATCTACATTATACTAATAAATTGGAACTGGCGCGTGAACCCGCGAGTGGATAAAGTTACGGAAAGTAGCTCGCCACTTTTCCAACTACTCACCAAAATATCGGTTCTTTCATCTTCTTTCTTCGCAACTTTATCTTCTCTCTCCGACATCTTCTCCATTTCCTATCTAGAAAACGCTATATGTCTGATAGAATAACAAAGGAAAATTTGACTGACAAACATAAGAAGAGATAGTCGATTGAAGTTGTTGAATTTATAAAGAAGATTTGTCGGTTCATGTTCTCCTTTACATGGTTCTTTCGTATTTCCCTATGTTCTGCTACATGTAAATTAATTACATCTCTATCCCATAAATTAACATCAATTTGCAACCAAAATCCGAAACAGGGGCATGTTGATTTGAGAATGACAATCATGAAACGATTGAAATTTTGAGAAGAGATTTGTGGTCTCGATTTGTCGCATCTAGCGGTGGCCAATCTTGATGATTTGTCGATGAATTCGAGGGATGGAAAGCTTTATCTTATAGCAGGTTAATATGCGGTGATGCCAAGATGAGGTTGTGGAGCCAAGCTGAGGAATTCTTAATCGAATCCAATCTTTGAATAGTCCAACCTACAATTCATAAGTTTATGTTAAATGTACTACTATTATATACAAGTTACTACAAGTACCAAATCTGATGCAAAAATGAGTTATCTTGGTGTTGGTGTTATGGAAATGTCCATGTCTTTGGTAGCAACCTTGAGGTGTTTGACACAAGAGTAAGATTAGCAGAGCTTGTGTTAGTTACTTCCTATTCTTTGGGCAACTTATGATATGTGTTATGGGTATGATTACATGGAATCTGTTATTTAGCAAGCCCTTGACTTAAGTTATCTTCTCTAGTTATAAGTTAATTGGCTACTTAATGTATGTTGCGGTATCAGCCGCTACTCAATCGGCAATATTTGTCAAATTTGGAAAAAAATGGAAAAAAATGGAGTTGAAGTGGATGCAGATCTGCAAATTGCATGGAAAATTTTGCTACCAATTCGAAGGTATTTGCAAGTTTGTACTCGTGTGTATCGATGGTATTACTATTTGTTGTATCGACCTTCAGTCTCTTTCGGTTGTATGTTGATAACAAGCAAAAGAGCGGTGGAAAATGGTAACTGGAGAAGGGCTATAAAATATTAAAATCATCAGCTCTTGTACTTGAAGATGTGTATCTTGTTCCACTGATGTGTACTGTGTGATAAGAAGGATGTTTGAAGATACTGTAGTATTCACCCTGGGGAGTGTGCAATTGTGATTGACTATCTAGTGGATCTATTGATTGGAAGAGGCTTTTAGATGAATTTGGTGACATACTTGATGCTCGTGTTTGAGGATGCAAAATTGTTGGAGAACTTGAGGATGCATTTTTACTTAAAGTGATAAATCAGTAAAGTACACCAAAGTGCATGTATTTATTCGTGGCGTGTACTGTTGTCTTCTCGAACAATTTGTAATTTATATATCACATATGGTACTCAACATTGGTGATATTCCCATAACTTGGTTAAAGTATACTTATGCCGCTAAGTGACTCGAGTATAGGTTTAAGAACATCAATAGGTTTCTCAACACAAAAAGGTTTTTAATTAAAAATAACTGCTTGACAAAATTAATGGAATCACCATGAAAAAACATCGCAAAAAACGTCAAATTAATCACTTGTCACGCGCATTCTAGTATATCAACAATTTAGATTTCTTGTGCCTAATCAACCAGCATTATTTTCAACTATAAATATCAATAGTAGGGAGTTGAAAAAGTCGTTTGGTGGATTGGATATCGTATTTGACGGTGATTTTAGATAAGTATTGTCCGTCATTCCAAAGGGTAGTAGACATGATATAGTACACGCCTCTCTAACTCTTCTAAAAAGTTTGTGGAGTTCATGTTATGTACTTAAGCTCACAAAGAACATGCGTATGCATGTATTATTATACATTCCATACTAATGTTGACGTTTGTTCTAATTCGTGTAGATTAAAATACATATTATTATTTGTATTATAACGTGTTTACTCCATTTTATTTCTAATCAAGCTAGCCGCTCACCTGCTAAGAACGAAACTGTAAGAGAATTTGTTGAGTGGTTGTTGGAAGTTGGAGATGGAAAAGTTGGTGGTGATAATTGTAGACGCTCATAATATACAATAGAAAAATTAGGGTTTTGATTTGGGGAGCACCAGCGACCTGCAAGACAACACGAATGAATATGCTGGAACGTAAGATCCAAAGGGGATATTGGTGTGGTGCCGACCGAGAGGACTCTGATGCTCAAGCTAGTGAGTTTGGAAGATGAAGAAATAAACTGTAAATAAAAGGGTGGAGGGGACTTATCCTGATTGAGATGGTGTAGCTCTTATGGTGGCTAGGAGGAGTCAGCTGGATGATCGATCGACTAAGCGGATGGTTGAGTGGACTAGGTGAGGTCGGATGGACGCTAGAAGATGCGGTGATGGTGATTAGAGGATGCGGTGATGGAGGTTATGGAAGAGATGGTGTTCAGAATTCAAGTATGGAGGAGACGATTGCAGAGAGAGCTTTAGTTGTTAGGGTTTTGCTAGTACATGTAGTTACTAGATATCAGATGATCCTCTAGGGTGTATCTTCTCCTGCTTTTATATATAAATAGTTGTAGCTTCTCTTAACGGGTTGATCACCTTAAACCCCTTATTTGTCGGGATGTAGTTGGAGAATAATTCTACTCCACCTCCAAGTCTTAGTAACTGACTCTCAGAGTAATGGGAGATGATGGACATCGTTGGAGAATGGTTCCTCCCCATCTCTAAGATCCCACGACCAGGTCCCCTCTTTTAACCAATTGGACTTAGGTTGACTATTAAACTGCATCTTAGATGAGCTGATCCAATTGGATTGATGGATCCTTATAATTTGGTCAGGATGTCCTCAATGATAACTGGGTTGGCCCAACATACTAATTGCAGTCCATCATGTAGATGAGACCTTATTGTCGGGTCGACTTGATTTAGCGAACTAGAAGTCCATCCAAATATAAATTTAATCATTGGGCATAAGCCTCTTTTCGAGTGATTGTGCCTTGTTTAGACGTGTCCAAACATTTGGACTAATTTCGTATGAAGATGATTCTATAGCGTATAGCGTATTTTTACCATTACAGTTTGTCTCCCACTCTTCAAGTCGAGTGTCTCGAGTTGGAGAGTAAATATACTAATTAGACATAATTTGCGTATGCACGTCACCGCTAGTAGCGTATATAATTTTAGCTCTTTTCGTGAGAGCTGGCGAGAAAATAAATAACATCGATGTTTTTAATATTCGAATAAATCGAGTAAGCGTGCGGAAACATATCTCCAACTTCAGTATCAATCATGTGTAAAATAGAGTAAAGTTATATGGTATTATGTACTTAAAGTGGTCAATATATAGTTGTTGATAGGTAATAAACGTCATTATATTACTACTATATAGTTAACATCAAATGAGAATAGAAAGTGATTTAAGGGTGAAGCTGGAAGATTTCTGCTTATGTCGTCTCTTTTGCTGATGAATCTAATTTTTAACCTCGTTTCTTTCTTATTTTCGTGTGAAGCTGGAAGATGGCTTGTTGAACTTGGTTGATGCTGTTGTGGTGATTGGAATCAGCTGCGATATTGATAGGTCTAGCGTGAAATTGAAGCGCAGTGATTTTTCGGAGACGAAATATTTGGTTGGATTTCCCAACTTCTTACTGTATTTCAATTTCTGAGCAGGGCGTCCTGTACCAAGAAGAAAAAGTATATTTCTTCTTTGTTATGCTTAGTCGAGTGATAGTGTGCAGTTGTCCGTTATTCAGTCTTGGATCTGCCTTGTAAGTTCCAAGTTCAGTGCTGGTTATTGGAGTTTTGACACTAGTGAAATGTATTTTGGACTTTGTTATTTAGTTTGGATTAGAATATGAATTATTCTTCTTTCTTCGATTTGCTTTAGTTTTCGATAGCACGAACTATAATCTTCTCCATAAGTAAATCTATAAGTAAATCTAGTTTTCTTGTTACAAACGCGTGTCGTTAGGAATTGGGACATAATTTTCTTCGTAGAAAAATCTGATTTTATGTTAGAAATATATGTAATTATGAACGGGATTAATTGTCATGTTTTTAGATTTCGTGATGTTGATATGGATAATGAATGCATAAGTAGTACACTTTCAACTTCACTGATGCAAATGAGAATCTATGTTCTGATAATGATAGAAATGTTGGATTGTACCATATCAATTGGACACCATCTTTTAAGAAAATGGTCTCCATCTTTTTGGTGAGTTGGGAACTATCTTTTTAAGAAGTTGGATGCCATCTTTTTGATAAGTTGGACTCCTCTTCTTGATAAGTTGGGCACAATCTTCCTAATAAGTTGGGCATCATTTTCTTTAGAAGATGGTACTATCTTTTTGAGAAGTAACCATCTTTTTGATAAGATGTGTACTATCTTTTTGAGAAGTTGCTACCATATTTTCGGTAAGTTGGGTACCATCTTTTTTAAGATCGGGTACCATCTTTTTGATAAGTTGGAACCATTTCTTTTTGAGAACCTGGGGTACCATCTTTTTAAGAACCTGGAACCATCTTTTTTAGGAGCGGGTACCATCTTTTTTATAAGTTGGAACCATTTTTTTGAGAAGCGGGTACCATCCTTTTGATAAGATGGGTACCATATTTTTGATAAGTTGGAACCATCTTTTTGAGAATCTGGAACCATCTTTTTGAGAACCTGGAACCATCTTTTTGAGGAGCAGGTACCATCTTTTCGGTAAGGTGGGTACCATCTTTTTGATAAGTTGGAACAATCCTTTTGAGAAGCGGGTACGATCTTTTTGATGAGCGGGTACCATCTTTTCGATAAGATGATACCATCTTTTTGATAAGTTTGAACCATCATTTTGAGAAGCTGGAAACCATCTTTTTGAGAAGCTGGAATCATCCTTTTGAGATGTGGGTACCATATTTTTGAGGAGTGGGTACCATCTTTTTGAGGAGCTCGAACCATCTTTTTGAGATGAGGGTACCATCTTTTTTAGGAGCGGGTACCATCTTTCCGAGAGGGGTGGATATGAGGACATGGTTTAACTTTTCTCGATGCCACTACCCGTTTGGTAGATTTTTGAGCCATATATGCTTTCTTTCACATCTCCATGAAATCTTGTTGTAGCTTATGAGCTTGTATACATATGAAGTTTGTGGTTTTGCTAATTTGCATTTATTCTGTTATTGTGTCCACATGTTTGGATTATTTCGATTGTTTAGATACTTCAAAATGACTGGAGAAGGTTCATCTAGTAGAGCATATGTCTCTTTTGGAGGAGTTGCGATAGAGGGACCTTCCAGTAGTGTCGGGGTTACTGAGAAGGGGGATCTCCTATCCTTCATCTTGACAGTAAAGACGATGTAGTTGGTGAATCTTTAACCAGCGGGCAGGTTGGGAGCAAGACTGATGTCTTGAACGGGACCACTAAATTCTACTCAAACATTGATGATCATGCTGTGAAGACGATCAAGAAATGGTACGGGATCCCAACTTTTGTGTTGACATTCCCTGCCTTGTCGAATCAAGGAGCAGATTTCTTCCGACTTAGGGAGGTATGCCTCTATGATGTAGCATTTAGGATTGGGCTCAGCCTTCCCATCCCTCCCGTGATATTGGAGCTGCTAAAATTCTATGGTTGTGCTCCTGGCCAATTGATGACAAATGTTTGGAGGATCCTTCTTGGGGTCATTGTGCTTGGTGAAGAAAGAGGTATCAATGTTTCCCACAATATCATCCATCATGCTTACTTTCCTACGTTGCAAAATGGTTGGCTCCAGCTCCACTAAAGGACTGGATCTTCCACACTTATAAAGAATCCTACCAAGGAAACTCATGTTGGTTTTCCATGGAGGTCGGATTTCTTCTATGTGGGGGCATCAACTGCATCTGGCCATGACCTTGACAGAGTCAACTGCAAATGGAGCTCTGAAAGTGAGTAATTATTACCTATGCATTTTTCTTTAATAGATATCTTCACTTTTTGATGTGGAACAAATAACGTTTAATTTGATTTAGAATGTCAAGGGTCAAAGTTATATTTTCATTACTTATTAGGATCTTTTTGTTATTTAAGTATTCTGGTAGCAACTAGGGTTAGGGTTTACTAGCTATTTAAGTACCTCTTCATTATTTTGTAAGAGCAGTTTTGAGTTTATATAAAAAAAATTGAGGTGTTCCTCCAAATCTGTCAATTTTCGGTATTCTTATGAATCAACGAATCTTGAGTCAATTCTCGGTATTCTGCTGAATCAACGAGTCTTGAGTTTATCGTTCTTGTGAATCAACCACACGCTGCATCAGTTGGTATCATATTCAGGTAATCTGGGCCGATTTTGGTGAAGAAAAGACAATTTTCGTATAGCATTGACAGCACAACATAGTCCGAGTAAAATAGAGTTTTCCATTGATTCAGCCGTTGGATCGTCACAAAATTTTGACAGCTGCAAGCTAACTCGTTGATCTAGAATCTGAACGGTGGCAATCATAATCTAATTAGGGTTGATAGGTCAAATCTCGTGTGCCGTCAAGCAGCAAATTTCTGAAAACTATGTTCCGATTTATGACTTTCTTGTGTGACAATAGTCAAGATGGGATTGAGAATTTGTTCACCACTGAGGAGCGTAGTTGTGAGACGAACTGGAACGAGTATCCTATTTGGGATGACTACACTGATGGAAAAGGTAGTGACGAAGATAATGGGTTTCTTATTATTTGGGATGAGGAAGTTTTGGAAGATAGAAAAAGATTTGTTGTACAAGATGTGCTTGTCTCTACAACAAATAATGATTATGTGTCCTATGGGATCCAAGTTAGTGAAGAACAATCGAAGATAACTGAGTTGTCCATATCCTTTGGTTCGAATTTCGAAGCGTCTAATGAGAAGGAAGATGGTCAAGAAGTGTATCAACAAATTTTATTGGAAGATAGAGCGTTAGAGAAATAC
>JAYMSP010002145.1:0-26017 GCA_036897095.1 Plantago elongata
GATTACATATATTATATGTGCTAATAATTTAAGAGAGAGTCTTAGGAGAGACGAACCTTAGAGAAGACTATAAAGACTAACTTTCAATATTCATAAAACAACTCCAAACAAAAACAAGCTTCCAAACCAAACCCCAAACCCAACAAAGGGTCAGAAATCGGATATGGTAAATGAGTACACACACACACACACACACACACACACACACACACACACACACACACATGTGTGTGTGTGTGTGTATACACACATGTTTCAAGCTCGATCTGTAACAAAAAAGTTGATTCTGTGTGTTACATGATGGCTAATACGATTTGTTTTATGTTACTAGATGGCAGAATATGGCTCAAATAACTACAATGCAGCTAAATAAACTGGTAATATTCCTTTCTATTTATGTATAACTTTATTTAGTACATGCATAATGTTGTTAATGATTGCTAATAATGCATTATATGTGTGAGAATAAATCATGTCATTATACATGTGATGTTCTATCAAAACGTTAAAATGTTGTTATATATTACACACAATGTTTCTAATATGATACATGAAAAAAAGGAATAGAAACCGGTCAAAGGGTATGACATGGCATACATGTGATGTTCTCTAACATAATGACAAATGTTACTACGTATTACATCCAATGTTTCTGATTATGCATGAAAAAACAGGAGAATAAAATATGTCATTAAAACATGTAATGTTTCTATACCTTTATGGCAATGTTACTACGTATTAGATGCAATGTTTCTGATGAAAACATGATTAAAAAAAGGAGAAGAACCAGTTAGTGGTGTGATGTATAATACATGTGATGTTCTTTGTCATAATGACAATGCTTCTATATATTTCACACAATGTTTCTACCTGAATAACCTATATATTTTTGTTTATAGACAATTCAGATGAAAGTGAGGCAACTTTGTTCAACACACCAATCTGCATTCCAGTTGTATCTTTACAGTCTAATGGTGATTCTACATAAACAATTGCAATACCATCTATATATTGTCACCGTAAGTAAATGTTATATTCTCCTACTATTCTTCTGATGTTTGTACATGTTTATTTAATGTTGTCAACTAATATATGTAATGTTATTTTGATAGAGCATGTTGAACCTGAGATAGATATGAGCCTTGGTGGCTGCCTACAAGATAGAATTGGAACTCTTAGCAATTACATAATCTTTTTAGGAGACATCCTTCATTGAAAGGGTTCTCATTCAGAAAATCGACATCAAGACGTGATTTATATGGTAAAATTGTCGAGAAATACTTTGTGTGCAGTTGTGCATGAAGAACTAATGAAAGCAGTCCAGCTATCACTCCTAATCCTCCCGTTCCACTAATAAAAATCAATATGACCATGAACACAAGGAAAAGGGGGAGGAAAAAGCAGGATACGATAACGAAAACTGATTGCAAAGCATTTATTAGAATGCAGTTCCACTCCAAGGTAAAATAATGAAAAAACTGGTTCATATGTCCAATGTTGATCAATGATACAATAATGTTATTCCTTCAACAATAGGATGCATTTGATCATCAACATACGTCTTCTCTGATGCTTCAACTTCCGTCTTTGATGCTTCAACATCCTTATTTTGTCAATGTCTTTACCTCCTTCCTCTTTATCTTATCTTCAACCTTCAAGTTATAGATTAAAGCATAAAATTCATGTTCTCAAAAAATAACAAGCCATGTTCCTAGAGAAATCATTCATGTTCTCAGGCATAAAAATCATATTCTCTCAGAAACACAAATTAACAACTAAAACATGAAACAAAACTAAAGCATAAACTATGTTCCCAAAAAACAACAATCCATGTTCCCAAATAAATTACCCATATTTTCATACAACATACATGTTCCAAGAAAGCAACCACAAACATATATTGCATATATTGCATAATGCATCAACATGTAAACATAATGACAAACCATGTTCCCAAATAAATAACCCATATTCCCAAACAAACATAGAATTCGTATTCTCACAATAGCAACATTCTTTACAACCACAAAAAAAAAAAAAAACGTAAAAAACAGTTAAAAAAACCACTGGAATAACTGTGAAATAGGGAAATACCTTCAGCGTCGGCCAATGATTTTCGCTTGCGATACGATTAACAACCTTCGAGCCTTCGTTGGCGATCTTATCAGCCATCGTGGTACGAAATAACTGAAAAACTGAGGAAAAACACAAAAATAAACCCGCAAATCCCAAAAATCCCTAACGGGGTATAAAAAACGACGAATAAAGCAACAAGGCTGAAATCCTACAAAATTGAGGCCGAAAACAACACGATGGAGCTTAAACGATGAAATCTCGAAGAAATTCTAGAAATCAGAGAAGTTATGATGAACTAGAGCAGAAGAAACGAAGAAAAGAAAAAACTTCTATGAAAACCCTATTTGTATCAAGTGAATTTAGTCTGCCGGGTTAGACTATCCGGATTCGCAAAAATTGACCCAATGTAACTATAAATTGGTTAATTGTAATATAGTCCCGTCTTTAAATAATTTATTTAAAGATTGTCTCTTAGGAGACTTTGTGTAATATTACAAAAAGTTTTATAATACTAATTGTACGACTTTGTGTGTAGATTGTAAATTTTTGTTTACTTATAAATTGTATTGATGTATACTAAGGATGTATACGGGAGATTTAACCACATAATTAGTATCATGTGTTCTCTTCAACTAAAATTTTTATTGAACTGAAGTATTATATAATTTATAACTAAGTTGAGTAGAACTGAATTTAATTGATTTTAAGTTGAAGAGAACACAACCTAATTGTGTGGTTAAATCTTTTTGTGTAAGACACCAAGGATTTTTAGAACTCTCAATGCCATCACAAAAGGTTGGACTTTCACAAGTTATATAATCTTTTAAGAGAAACTCTCTTTGAGAGTCCAGAAAGTTATGAGAGTCTCACACACACAAAACGATTCAGCCGCACAATTAACATACAATAATACACAATTTGTAAATACAAAAAAATCTACAATTTACATACAACACCGCACAATTTGTATACAATATTGTAGGACTCCAGAAAGTTATAAGACTCTCACAAAAATTTGAACTTTCACAAGTTTTTGTAATCTTTTAAAGGTTGTAAAATAACCCGCAACATGTTAACTATATACTATATTGAAAACTCAATAATTTTATTTATTATCAACATCAAATAATCGAGATTAGTTTTCCGCAACAATACGTTATCTACATTCATATTACCATTAATAAATCAAGATTTGATTTTTCATAACTATCTTTATTTATTTTTTAAAAATAAACGACACATTTTCATCCAGATGATGGTTGCACGATCAAACCTCTTGAGTGGGCACCTGTTATGCGACTGCTCAATGTGTGGCCAAACACGAACATACCATCACCTTTATGTTCACTTATTGAATACCAACATAACATATTTTTCAATTATTTTTTTGCTTTTCCATTCATTAAGATTCTTAGTATGTTAATTATACCATCACCTTTATGTTTACTATGTCAAACTCCCCCTAAAATCTAAGTTAGACTTCAACCACATACTATATTACTTCTGAATTATAGAATAAAAATATAATAAAACTATACCACGAAATATAAGTTTATGCCGTATCACATTTCCGGTATATTTATGTCATTTATAATCAACCTTCGTTACAATGCCAACCATGGAAAGTGGACATACGAGTATAAGCACATCTAATCATGCAATAAAGAAAGGGTTTCATTAATATTGATTGTAAGACAGTACAGCAGTACAACTCATCAGCCATCTCTAACCTACACTACAAAACTATTGGCCCCTGAAGCCCTCAAGTTCCTGGATTAACAAAAACTTATGACTTACTATAATATAAGGTGCCCCCACCTTAGAGAAAATATATACACTCCAACAGAGAATGAGAGCCGGCTTCTGACTCCCATAAATAAATAAGATTATCAACCTGAAACCTCAACAGCACTATGATGTACAGGCCTGAACTTCACCAAGTCACAAGCTCCAGCACTAGACCTCACAAAAAATTATCCTTGCATGAAATATCATGATGTCTTTACTCATTGAAATCCTCATAAGGTGAGGATCCACCTGAAGAATCACTATCAAAGGGAGTTCGCTCCATAGGAGTTACACTAAGTGAGTCTTTTGCCTGCATTGATGATCCACCTGCAAAGTACAAGAAAATATAATTATCGTCAAGTGGTTCACTAGATGAGCTTGTAACTGCTCACTTATCGACATGAATTATGAGTTCATAATCATCCATAACACGCAAAAGTATCAAACAAACCAAACCACAGTTGACTTCAGAAGAGAGGGAAAATGTACTCCTATTCCAGCAACCATAGCCAGAAAAGTTGACTATCTTGTAATTTGTAACTAAAATCAAGTGTACTAAGAGATATTCTTTCTTGTCCTGGTGAAGAATGTCGTGTAATGTGATAAAAGGAACAAACAAGGAGAAAAACAATAGAGACAACAGAATGATGCTGAAACTACATATGTAAGAGAAGATGAGAAACACCAGACCTTTCTGTCCTCTGGCTCTGAACTTTTTGGTATGCCGCCTAATTAACCTTTTAGCTTTTGTTATGGTTAATTGTCTGGCAAATGGTGAGAACTCCGGATCACTTTCACTAAACTCGCCGTGGATCTCATTCTCAGCTTCACCCCTCATTGTTCGCAGAACAAAAGCCTTGGCTTTGCGTCGCTGAGAATTAAAAAGACCCCTGACAGAAGATACAAATCCATCACCTGCCCCATCACCTTGCTTAGGCCAGGGCATCAGCTGTTGATCTGATTTTTCAGCTGAGCCTCCATCACTATCACTGAGATTGAGATTACCCTCGGGAATAGCAACACTTGCAGAATGGGCCTTATCTTTAAACTTCTTCCCCTGGAAACATGGTTGGGCAGCACGGTAAAGATAACAGCATAAAATATTTATACCTTCTATAATTTCCAATAGATGGAAAAAGGTTACATTTATGGTGAGATGACTGTAAGACCAATTTGTGGGGTTGGAGAAAGAGAGACGATGCCATCAAAGTTTTTTACCTGCATCCCCGTGACAGACTTTAGAACTCCCCATATTATATGCTTCTTTACACGCGAGAATAGCCTCGTCCAAGTTCCAGTGAATTCAACACGATGGAATGCATCCATCAGCAACCTTAAGTCACTTACAGCAAATCTAGATCCTTCATAGGTGACTAGCAGCTCAACCTACACCATGTGGATTCACAATTCAATTCGAAAGACACTGATAGCCTTCAAAAGGAAAGTGATTCTACTAAAGAGACCAACCTGACTAATTTTGATATTTTGGAATTCACGCAATTTTCTTGGTCTGGATCTCTTCTCATCCTGCACTTTGCCAGACTTCTTATCCTCATGAGAAGATCGGCCGGGTTTTACTGATTTTGTCTCTCTTAATTTGTTTTTACCAGGTTCATCATGCTGTTCAAGGCCGTTTGAAGATTGCACTTGTAAAAGTAGTTCATTGGCTACAGATTCTGCCACAGTTTCTTCCCATGTTCTATCAAAAGAAGAGGTCCTTCTCAGCTCCGGAGTAGCACCGCAGACAATGTTTGCCTTCAGATTTTGCAACTTTGATGCCTGCTAAGGGTATATGTCAAGGATTCATTAGAATTATTTCAAGGATCGACCTATATATTTCACAATCAAGCTTTCTAGATATATAGTTTCACTTCCATTAGGTTATACAATATGATATGAGTTACTCGAAGCCATGCAGCTTATTTTGTTTAGAGGGAAATATTACTGATAGTATAATAAGTAAATTATTCCTCCGGATCCCCACGCCTTAAGTTAAACAAGAGGAATTGTTTTCATTTAATAGAAAACATGGATTCCTCTTTCTTCTATTTCTCCGCAGTGTTCTGTATTAATTTTTGCATGATCGAATAACATCATTTAGTAGTTCTACAAAGCTGTAACAGAATGAACTGTTGATACTACACAAGGCAAAAAGATCTGAAACCAAAACACTTGAGATATTCTGGGTTAAGTGGGCCTACTAATGGAAGGATAGGCTGAAACATGAGACTCTCCATGACTCTTGATACCTTTAGAAGGTACAACAACACTCATTCAACTTTTGCAACCAATACAACTACAAGCCAAATGCCTTGGTTTGGGTCAGTCACTGTTAGATACCACTGGATGCAAGCATTATTCTCGTAAGGTAAATCAGAGGCTTTGGTGATTTCTTTAGTTTAGATTTGTTTGTCTACTCGGCCTATGTTTCAGGGTTTGTTAGAAGGGAAAGTACACAAGTTGTGGCATACACCTGGATCATCGCCATGCACCACCTTCCCCATTCGGAATTATTTTATGGTGGCAATGCTTCATTCTTAGTTTGCTATTTTATATTTCTCACGAAGTCCGTGCATTTGTTGATTTTGGGGAGTTTGGTATCAGCCAAGTTTAATTATCCTAATGCAAACACATGGACTAGAAAAAGCAGTTCCCTCATGATACTCACTTGGACAGGATCAGGAGGAATAGAGGAAGAACTTGGCCCTGATGCTGCTGGGAACACAGAGGTGCTTGGCTTCGAAATATCATCTTTAGATGAATTAATAATCGATGGAGATGCATCAAATATCGAGCTTTTTTTAACACGCCTAGAACCTGCTGTGGTTGAAATCTTCCACACTTCCTACAAAGTCATAAATGAATGAGAACCAGGAAAAAATATAAGTTAGCTTAAAACTTGCTTATAAATAGGTGATTGGACCATTGAATGGTTACACGCTTAAACCCACCTGTCGCCGTTGGGAGTCTTGTTCCTCTTCAGGGAAGAAATATTGCCACATCACTTTGTACATCGTCTCAGTTAAATGTATCTTTAAAGGATAGATATCCACCTGCAGCAAAGTAGCTTATAATGCAAGAAGAAATAAACATGGCATCTTTAGTGAAGTCCGACTCATAAGCACTTGCAGGCTGCAGCAGTAGACCTTGAAACATTCATATTCCAAAAATCCAGCTGGTCCACGATTGATAAATAATACCCCTTTTAAAGGTCAATATTAATTAAAACAAAGATTGTAGTGGGGTTATAATGGAAAGTGATTTATGGGCCCCCGTATAAGTAGAAATTGTTGTAAATAAATTGGTGTGGGAGGTGTAGTAATTTTGCGTGGTTGTAACTTTGCTATTTCAGGAATGAGCAATTATTAATGGGACGACAAAAAAGAAATAGTAGGACTAGATGAGTAACTCTTACTGTTATAATTTATTCAAACAACTTTAAACATACATTTTATTGTATTTGGTGAAAGATACCGTTTGCATCATGCAAATTAGTCCCTGGTGAGTAAACATTTTTATGGAAGTCACTCCACATGGAGTCGTGGAGTGGTCATGATACATTAATCTGGCTAAGCAGACTGAAGGAGCTATTAATGAGGGTAACACATGTTTTACTTCTACTTTGGAATAAAGATACAGACCTTTCGTTCTACCTTGTAATATCATACTCCTATTTTATAAACTACATTTCACATGCTCTGTGGCTGAACTGTAACTACCGCACATATTGCTCAAAGGTAAAGCTGCCAGTTTCAGTTGTACCAAATACACAATTTATAGGCTTTCAAACTATGAAGAAATTTATACATCTATACAGACCTGAAATAGTTCAAGAGGAGAATTTCCTTCCTTTGGAAATCCTTGCTTTGCATCTACACGTAGCATCACTTTTCTGCATCAAGAAAAGGAAACAGATAGGAAGTCCGAAGTAAGAGATTAGCCACGCAAGCTTTCATAAATCACAAGGAAGAAAATATCCAGGATGAGTTGCAGACTGAATGTATATAGTGAATGTCACACCAGACAAACGACAATACCAAAAAAAAAATCAAAAAAAATAATAGAGAAAGTCCTGTGAAAGACTTCTTTCCTTGAGGATGCGAAATACCACATCAATATTGGTATAAATTGGCTGAGTGTACCAAACACTTGAGGAGGGGAGGTATGATTGTCTCTAGGTTCATACAAAACATCTATTGACAAATCTAACAGTCTGAATTTACATAGATAAGACGTGAGATAACAGATATAAACCAAGAAAATACTCTTTAGCAGATAATACATACTTTCCCCATTCAGAAGGAGGATTCCATGCGGAAAGAAGCATGTCAGACTTGGCATTTGGTAGGCAATTTCTCACAACGAAGTATTTTGTTGTGAATTTAGCAACACCAGCATCCTTGTAGTCCCTGTCAAAATCATAGATCTGCGAAAGATTTTTGCAAGATGAGCAAACCAGGACTGAAGGATCAAATTATTAACTATGAAGTATATTGGCAGAACAGTTGATAATATGTTATTTGGGTGATAGCAGATCAGAAGGAATAAAAAAGGGACTGCACAAGATAAAACAAGTTTGATGATGATTCTAAAGTTCTAAGTATCATCTCCAACTAACCTAGAAGTAAAAAATAAAAAACATGATGTGCAGTTTTAAAGCCAGTCCAAGTAAATTCATAATAGTTAAATGAAAGGGTTGGCAGGCAGAAAATCATTAAGAAATATGGACCCTGGCAGTCCGGACACACGATACAGTTTGGAATACAAGCCCAAAAGAAGCTTGCTGCTTGAAACTAAAGAAAAGCTAATTGCCTGTGGGTGTTTATGCATTCTCAGATGCCTATAGTTTTAAAAGTTGATCCTACAACCCTTTTACAGAAATTCAGCAATCTTTCTTAACCAAATGCACCTCTTGTCTTGTAAAAACTCACCACGTCATTTAACTCAGCTTCAGCAAATGATTTTCCATCAACAAGCATTCCCCAGACCACTTTATTAATCTGTAACGAAATGCGCATAGCATAAGAAGGGCTTTTGTTTTTTTCCTTCTCCATTAATCGTAGCTGTGCAGCTTTCTGCAAAGCTGTCCTCAAAGCAGCTGATGCAGCCTTTCTGGACTTTTGAGCATCTAAGAGCTCCTTTCTCAGCCTTTGTACCTGAAAACGAAATCTTACGTAATACTGTACTTATGTAATACTGAACAGGCATATAAGCATGAAAGTAAACAAAATGTAAAATATGCACGACCAATGACACACCTCTCATAAAAAAATTCAGATTAAATAACAGGTACCAATAAAACATAATGTTCTAATTTAATCGCAGTCTGATATATTTGTCAGAGATTATTCTCTGGAAGGATGCCCTTTTTGAGAAACAAACATCAAACACACATGACCCTATATTGCAAGCAGTATTAAAATTAGAATAAAGTATCACTTCACCCTAGATGTCTTACCAGTAATGACCTTCCTCCACTTATCATCCATAGATCTGTTTCTGCTTCTTGACAAGGTTCTGCAGAACTATCACCTCGAGGTGACAATTTCCTTATGTCATCAAGAATTAACTTGTGCATTCTTTCACTCTGTTCAAGGTTAACTTTTGCAAGTTCTACCTCCTCGACACCATCAGGAACCACTTCATCTGCCTCCTCTTCAACATCTTCATCATCTTCGACGGAATATGTAAGACTACTTTTTCGTGTCCTGCATCACCGATTAAGATATTTTAAGTCCATGATGGAAGAATCCATAAACCAAATAAAATACCTAACGCGGTCAATTATAAAAAGCTATAGGTACAATCCATGCACTCCTTGTCATCTGCCTTCTAACAAGTAACCACAGAATGTTTTTCCTGCCTAAAGTTGGTAAATATAATTATATGCATTGTCATGACTATAACAAAATATTTAGACCAACAATCGCTGGCTCAAGTGGCAATGGACTTGATTTTACTTGAGCAGATCGAGTTCGAACCCTGTGAATTTAAAAAATAAAAAACACCACTAGGAGAGCCATCCCCTCCAAAAGGGCTCATCAGACGGCCAGCTAAGTCACAAGTAGCGGATACCAGTGGAAACCAAAAAAAACTACGAATTATTAAGTCGAAAAGTGACATGAGCTTTGATGGTTTTTTTTTTTTTTTTTGAAACGGCTAAAGGGTGACTCGAACCCCGACCTAATGGTTGGAGGTGAAGCGTCTTACCAACTGCGCTTCATTGTCCTTGAGCTTTGATGTTTTTTCTTCCCCTTTTTCCCTCATGTAACCTATACTCCAACGTCCTATTATCTTGGTGACCAAATAACTAATTCACGTACTGAAGACAGTAAGATTTGACCCCAGCAGAGTTATATTGTCACTACTTTATCCAATATTCTCATAAAATAATATTCACCAAAATTTTTGGAGCTTATAATCATTTTTAATCCCGTAGATAGTGGATGGTACCTTTATAATCAATGAAAGAGTATATTCTCATTACTCTCAACCAACCTCAACCTATGCACTCTAATCAGTTTCTGTTGCACCAGCTTCGAAGATTCTACAGAAACAATTTCTTACTAGGTGCCAATCCTGAGCAGGTCTAGATAAAAGATACTAAATGTTACTAATAAATTTGAGAGCCAACAAGAGTTTGTTATTCTAAAATGCATAAATTCTTTAGTCAACATGATACCTACCACACCAGCTGGGCTATAAAAGCAAAATAGACCCAATTCAGAAAACTTTGTTCGCCTATGGATTACTTTTATGTTGTAATCCAAGTGTGAGACAGAGTATTATACCGCTACTTTAAATTTGGAGTACATACATTGATGCACCATCTCGGTGCCAGTAATCGGTAGATCTAAAGTAGCAAAGTATCACAAATGTTGGAGATAAAAGCCATGTTTTCCTAGAATAATTGTGTCAATTAAATTCTAGCAAGCTAATCTTATCATAGTACCGCTAAAATGCCAAAGGTAGAGGAGCACTTCCACAGCATAATGTGAATCTCGTTGGCTTACAATCCTGTTTGTCCTCTAGCCTCTAGGTATAGATTACTTATAATTCATCTCTCTAGAGGAATTTATCCGCTTGTATTCATATGATAGGTTTGAGAAAGCTGCTTAAAGCCTTTAATACATTGCATGAATTTCTACTATCAACGAATTCAAATTATGAAAGTGTATTAAAGACATTCACGCGCATGGAAACTTTTAACTACGAATATAACACAACAACCAGACTCTTACTTGGGCAGTCGGGCAAAGAGAAGGTTAGTCAGCACATCAAGCATGACTTGAAATTGTCTAGACGTCATTGTAGCTGTTATGTTATCAGAATTGAATTTGAGCTCTTTCAGGGGTTTCACCTGTGACAAAGGTCCAGGAAGAACAATGTGTCAAAGCTTCAGCACTGAGAACTAATCATAATTTTTTATTCTGGCATGGTACAAGTTAATCACCAGATATAGCTCCATACCTTCAAATCAGCAGTTCCCCTCTTGTGCCTTATGTATTGGAAATACATGTCACAAGGCATGAAAACCCTTTCCAGTAAAGCTCCGGTACGCTTCACTTTTGGAGAACTCCGACGAATTTTAGGAAGCCACTGCAGTCCAGCACCTGGATCCACATCAGTAGGGGCTACATGAGCCTGCACATGTTCCAGCATCACAGAGAATTCCATACGACTCCATGTTAGTTCAGGTTGAGACTCAGGCTTTTTAATAGCTCCTCCTCCTTCGAGTGCTTGTTCAATTATCTCATATCCAACTTGAAGGACCGAATGAAATGACCGAGCTAACACCCGGCCACTCATAGCGGCAAGCAAGAATCTACCCTGTCAAAAATAATGATTTATTGAGTGAAACATTGACAATGAAATAGGAGTGCTTCTTTACCTACACTACAATTTCCATCTTGGTTTTCTTCTCCTTATTGAAAATATATTGATTACAGTTTGTAATCTTCCTACTTTTTAATGGCGTTATAGTATTTTCTTCATTACCATATTATAATCATAATTATGATTCAACGAACTTAATGGTATGAATTATTTAACACAGCCATATTGGGGTATATCCAGTTCGACATTTACAGGCCAAAGTGGTTGACTATCGGAAAATTGAGATATGAGTTCTCAAATTGTCTTGCAAAAAAATGGTTGGATCACTAAAGGCGTACAATTTCCCCTAACTTCTAACCATGAAATAAACAAATTAACATGTGGAAATTCAAGAAGTTGACAAGAGGCCAATTGATATGAATCTTCAAGACAGTTCCACTAATCTTATGTATATTTGTAGTGTAATGTAGGTTCAAAACTTACATTAGATTCTTCAGAGTGGAGATTAAATTGTGGCTCAATAACATTCACCATGAAATGGCGAGTCCCCCCCTTTTCAGAGTCATCAACATTGCTATGCTTTGCTGTGTGATAGGCATAAAAGATGTGAACAGACTTATAAACAGAAAAGGTTCAGGAAGTAACAAGCACTTAAGAATATGTAAAGGTCTAGAAGAAAGTAGGATGCGGCCAAAAGAATGGTAAAGAAACAGGATAAATGAGCATTTTAGGCTTACCAATAGCGCTAGAGATGGAATTCTCTACTGTAACTGAATTTGATGGAGAAGAAACAGCTTTTGAAGTCTCTGTCGGTTGCATAGAAGAATTTGCACCCTGAGCGGCAGGTGGAGACTTTTGATCATCAATTTTTTCTTCGTCAGTACTATCAAGAGCCTTCTTTTCCTCCAGCAATTTTCTTTGGGCATACTGGCGAGACGGAGAAGGCTTTGGAGGTTCAAATGCTTTAGATATCCCACCTACCCAAGACCAAACAGCATCTCTATTTTCAAGAGTCCATAGAAGTTTCAGCCCATAAACAAAAATCCGCTGACAATTATCAGCAATAACTACATTAAATCCATCATCATCACTGTGGTCTGATCTTGCATGCTCATCACTCTCACTCCCATTCTCAAACTCAGATCTCACATATGTCATCTCAAGATTTCTTCTACCAGCTTCTTGCCAAGCTAATAACCTTTCAGGCTCAGCCTTTGGGGACTGCCGGCGAATTGTAAAGTAATCAGAAGATAATAAAAATCCATCATCACGATGCCTTTCTGTGTTCTTGCTCTTCGAGCCATTTTTATCACTCAAGACCCTGTCCATTGATGCTGATTTCGACTGCTTTCTGGTCATTTGAATAACTTTAGCAATGCTAGGACAATTATCCTTATCAATATAAACCTTGGGCATGTGAAGGTCAAGACCTTGATATACAAGGTCAAGAGGATCACGGAAGCACTCAAATGTAAATTTTTGCTTGCCCCGGCCGTAGTACAGTTCTTGTTTCAGCTTTGTCATCTTGAAAGTTAGCCCCTTTGCTGGATCATCATCATGTAACGGTATGTGTCTTATGCAAGTAGGCGTAACATCAATACGGAACATAAATTCTGTCATCACCTTGTCCATGGATAAATTTCCGGATCTGGGAATCCTAGGGACTCCAAAGCGAGGCCACCGGGAGAATGTACGCAGCTTATAAGGCGGGAGATAGTTTAAGTTCCAGAATTTGATTAGCCATGCTAAGTCATGATGAGCCATATTCACGGTTGGCGAATCAATCACAGTGCTATCAGATTTTGATGGATTGTAAGAAACTCCATCTGGAATGGCAGAAGATTGTGTCTCATAGCTATTAGGGGAAGCAGGAGGCCGGAGGGATAAATTCCATCTCAATGAAAGAGCAATGGACCTGAAGGGATCATAAATCTTAGGACGAGGTACACCTTCACTAGGAAGTGCAAATAGATAATGATTTAGAGGATTCCCAGACTCACAGTCCCATTCCATTGTAACTTCAATAGTGAAAATAGGGGCTTCAAGGAAAGGACCAGAAAATCCAGTAGAAGGTTTCGTGCTGCAATTCTTCAATAAGCTCTCAAGACTGCTCAGAAATATTTTAAAATCCTTAGCAGAACCATAGACACGGCCATCTGACTGCTGAATTTCCATATCACCAGAAGTTATAAGAAGTTTGTCCAAGTTTTCATACGGATCAGTTGTTGCAAGAATGTTCCATTTTGTCTCGGAAAAATACAAAGTGGTGGACCCATGGATGTAATTTCTCATTTCATCCCACCATGGTAGGCTCTTTTCTTTTTTAGGAGGCTGAACTGGTGGGTTTGGATTCCTAATGCATAAATTGGCTCTGCGTAGAGCCACCGTAAATGCATAACTGATATCAGTAAAGGACGGTTCAAAACCAACGCCAAAGGAAATTTCTCCTTTCTGAAAATGTAAGGGCAAATCCAAATACGTTTTCATTCCTGGGGTAGTGCCACTGAGTGAACGGAGTAAATCCACTTTTCTCCATCTTCCAATATAGACATCTTGGTGAACTTGAGGCTGGAAACAAGTCGCCTGTATGTACCATCAAAAGCATGTTATGACCACAACATATGTACTAATAGAGCTAGAGTAGAATTGAGCTAATTATTGAAACCCATTAAGCACCCAAAGTTTCTCAACTATCAGTTTGTATGTATGTTTCTATGTCTCTTCTAGTAAAAAAAAAAAATCAGAAACAGAAGACTCATAGTTCAATTAGATTAGCATATCCCCCCTTATTCCGGAGAAGTCCATATACTATATAACAGATAATGTTGACAAGAGAAAGTGATAGACCTGCTGAGCCAACACAAGACGGCCCTGACACTGACCACCGGTGGCAGCAAAAAGTGGACATGTGTAGTCTCTTATCTGAACAAGAAGGGAGCCTGTATGCAAAGTTATGTTTCCTCCATAAAGTTTTGAAAATGGTATGCTATGGGCACGACATACAGGATCAAGCTTCTGCACAACTTCTATCATACCAGCATCGCCACCCTCAATTTTTGTAAAGCTTAGGTCTAAATCAGTAGCAGAAACAGAAAAAAGAGAAGCCCTCCGTGTGCTAGGCTTAAAACCAGCTTGGAAGCCATCATTACAAGCTCCCGATCCTTGAGATGGAACAAGGCTCTGGCATGCCTGGTAATATGAGCGGAATGACTGCCTGTGTATTTCCTCACGCACTTTCTGAACAGCTGCATCATCTTGAATATCAATCTCCTCCCCGTTAAATTGAATTTTCCCTTCAACAGAAGAATCGTTTTGCTCACCAGGACCAACGCACTGACCACCTTTAGATATGAGTTCCTCAAGGAAACTTAACCTAACAGCTAACTCTCGGGCCTCCTTCTTTAAAAGATGGGAGTGCTCATCTAGCCAACCCTGTAGTGGTTCTTCCTCAATATTAGCAGTTAGTTTACGTACACATAACTTAATGCATCCCATTCTTGTAGAACTGGCCTTTTTGGGTTTTGATTGCTCTTTCTTATCTGGAAATAAAAATCTAGTTTTAGCAGATGTCACAAGTTTTAAAGCTCGAATCATTTCCTCAACGGAGTCATCAATTGCACGCAACTGCAATCTGTATGGTAGGCATATATGCACATCAAGGGCTTGAATCACCCAGTCCCAGGTGGTAACTGTTTCAGATCTTGCAGTAGTTACACTGCGAGAGGTATTAGGTACTCGAGATATTTGCATTCTGCTGCTTCTGAATATCCTAGCTTCGTTAAATTGAAGGATAAGTCCCTCAAGAAGCACTCCGATCCGGGCATTCTCAGAAAAGATGGACTGTACCTGGACCAAGGTTTCAACGCCATCCCCAACCTCAGCTGATATGGTAAGCATTTCAACATCGACAGCGTAAATAGAATCTCGCTTCTTTTGTTGCTTTTCCGGCTGCAATGCAGAGCTCCCCTTTTTTGGCTCATCTTCTTTCACAGAGGCTTTATCTCCATCCTCATGTCCCTGAGACTTGTGCTTATTTACAAGTAATTTCATATGCAACCCAAGTTCAAACAATGCAATATGTGCATCAGGCTCCCATCTTAAAGATATATTTGTAGCGCTGAAGAGAGAGCAGACAGCGATTTCCTTGAGACCACCAGATCGTCTTACAAGCTTCGCATTCTGCATGTCAAGCAAGGTAACTTTGGCTCCAGAATTCTTATCTACAGGAAATTCCTGATAGACAGATTTAGCCCTTTCAAGCTCAGTCTGTACTGATTTTTTCTCCTTGTTCATGCAAAGGCTGAGGTGGTATATATCAAGTGATACAGAAAACTTCAACTTCTTGCCCTCATTTGGAAAAGTAGAAATTACATGTGCTGTGCGCAGACTCCCATCGGCTGAATTAGTAATCAGAATTCGACCACCTTGTGACCCATAGTTTACTCGCTTGGGATCCGGAATAACCAGGTCCTCCAATCCCACATCTCCACAAATATTGAGAGAACATCTTTCAAGATTTAGCCTCAGTAGTTGCATTCCTTTCCCTGACGGCTTGGATGGCCTCGTCCCTCTGCTTTGCAGTGGTTTCTTACTTGTAGCGGATAATCTTTTAAGTAAGGCCTTAAAGGACAAAGCAGTTGATATCAGAGATTCTATACGCCTGAAAGTTAAGTAGACACCCATTCCAGTAACATCGATGCCAAGAACCATCTTGCTTTTCGAGCCGTCTTCAGTTGAATCCATATCTTTCTTGCCCCAGTCCAAGCTGACCTTAGCAATATGCATCAATGATCCAGTATTTGTTTCCACCCCAAATAAGCTTTCTTTCAAGCTTTCCTGATATTCATCAGACATGTGTAAGTTAAGTTCACCAAGTTCCACATGTGCAGATGGGCCGGAACTAGATATGTTGTTGGCAAAGACATGAGATGATTGTGAGCAACCCTGCAGATCAAATAGATAATTACAACAGAACTGCAGTAGAAATGCAAAGGAATACAAGCGCATATTAAATCAAATAATTATTGAGGAAATCTCAATTTACGGGTATAATCTCAATTAACACGTATCAGATAATCCTGGTTCCTCCATATGTATTTGATACAATGACAGGCGCCTCAGCTACCTATAGACAGCATTTCTGATGATTGCTCTCAAGGAGATTCTTGAAATTATCCACACATTTCATAAAGAGATGGATAGAAGAAGACAAATCTTTCTTTATACATAAATGGACCACGTATTGAACATAACTTACAAACTATATATAATTACAAAATAAATATATGAAATAAAATAAGAAAGAAAGAATAAAACTTGAGTTTGCATATCAGCTTGAGCTTTAATAAAGATTCTTACGTGGTATAGTGGAAAACCAGATAAACTATAAAGAACAATAGTCATTTCTGGGGCTGAAACAGTGCAGGTCCACATAATCGCTTTATGTTCAGCTGATTGCAGCTTTTCTTTTGGAAGAGTTTCAATCGATGCCTCCCGTTTTGGCTGTCGTGGCGGACGAATGCGCATCCATGGCTCTAATCTGTGCAAAATTAAGTTGCATTGGGTGCCTCCAAGCTTTACATCAATTTCAGATCTAACAGGGAAGTTAGGCTGCAGCACAAAGCATCCTAAGCAAGTCAATTACATAAATAAGAACTGAAAAAACAGCTAAATAAGAGCTCCAATTAACTGTGATAGCATGCAGCATGTAGAGGTCTGATATAAATGTACCCAACTGTCTACCAACATCTACAGTTACTTAGCAAGTGTAATCCCTGCTGCGAGAAATCACAGATGTAATAATGTATTACATGCACAGTCAAAATGATAAACTCAACAAAAGATGAACAGTCAAAGTGTAATTTAGTAAAAGATGTAACATGAACAAACAGTGTAGTTCATAAAAAATTATACCTGCAGGGGTACATAGACTGATGAAACTACACCCAGCTTCAGTATTTCCACAACGGAGATGGCACTTTCTCTAAGCAGCTAAAATACAGTGACATCAGTAATAAAGGAGAAATTACTCGGCCAACTGAAACTTTCAATTCACCCAAATACTTACAAGAATTTCACTGAATTCCATCTGAAGGTCTAGCCTCACACTTTCGCTCACATCTTCAAAGGATTGAGATTTCATGCATTTCAGTTGGATTCCCATTATGTTGTTCTCAACCAATAGACCATGACCCCGATGGAAAAGCTTGACATCCAGTTTAGGCAAGTTAAAACCAACCTGTATGACAAAGGCCAATGACGTATCACTTCACTATTCAATTGAAACAACAAGAGCAATGCAGAAGCAATTTTCAGTAAGCATGAAATGCCAAATTCAATCGGATTGCCATTATGTGCCTAAATATAATATTTCAGCCAGCGAATTCAAGGATGGACATAATTTAATATGCAGGAAGATATAAATCAGACTTGCATGCATGATTTTTTTTAAGTCAGCTGGAGTAGACAGCAGTAAAGGCTATGCCCACCTCTGATCACTTATGAAGTGGGCCCCACTCTAGCAACACATCCATGTACTAAAGGAGTTAACTAAATTACTATCTGCTTATGTACTCCCTTGAGCATACAATATCTCTGTGAAGGACCAAAACCATTTTAATGGACCTTCAGGGGGGAATCCTCAATGGTGATGCATATAATTAGCATGTATTGTCAGAATTGACAGCTTATTTTGTGGAAATGTAGCCAATTTATTCATCATATACATATAACTGTTGATCTAATTATCTGGCTTGAAATTTAAAAATCAAAGACATTACAGAGTACTGACCAAGGAGACAACCGAAGAATAATTGAAGAGATGCATAGAAGTCAACCTTTTCTGGAAACATCGAAGTGTACTTGATTATAGCTGGCAACGTTTGCTTTCCCTGTACTTTATTGGCAGAACCAGACTCCCTGCTTGCTGGTACAGCATCCGACGAAACCTGGGAAGAATTTTCAGACAAACCCTTGTCCTTAAGCAGCAACTCCTCATCTAGATTGATTCGAACTTCTCCACTAGTAACATTCAAATCTTTTACAATAACACCTGCTTCCCTGCACCAACCAAAAAAGGCAAATGTACAATTAAAATTTCAATATTATCGCATCTAAAAGTATGTTTCTCTTTCTTATAATCTCAGTTGAGAATTCTCCATTACAAACAGGATATGTCATGTATGGTTTTAAGCTGTAAGCTGGATTGGTATTAACAGGAAATAATCATGAGGTGCAGTGCTGACAGAATATGTTTCTCCAGAAAGCAAAACAACACAAAAAGATACGAGGAAAGAAATTAAAGGGGGTATTTAAATTCGACACCATGTATTGGTAACATAGTGAAGGAACATTAGGTTTTATGTGAAATCCTTATCTTTAAGGCTTTAAGCTTGTCATCACAGAGAAATTCTACCATAATTACAATATCACAAGCCAGTAAATATATAATTTCTGCCACCAAATGTACTGCACTAAAGTAATTCGAAGTACAGAACAGTGACAATATGTTCCTTCTACTTTCCCAGAGTATAAAACTGTTTCCTTTCTTTAATCTAATCAATATATCTGATGTTTCATTCCTTCCAGTAATGCATCGAGTCATGATATTCTATTGGACCTAGGATATATTTAAAAAAATTACTTCCGAAATGGTACGATAATGAAGTCATTAGTCACATGTCTTTTTCAAAACAAGGAGACAATGTTTCACTGGTTGGATTCCTGGAATAGAGTTCAAATATCAAGTGATGTGTTCAAAACCAGTTTCCATGCCATAAGTTCCATCATACCACCCTCCATTATGTCAAAGTTATGTTTAAAAGTTCACATGTTATTCTTCCAAAAGCTTCACAAAATAATGGAGAGCACTCGAAGATTACCTACCTGTTATGGCCAAACTCACACATTAGACAAAACTCTTCACAGCTGAAAGGAGCAAAGACCCCACTCATCAACTGGTCAGCAGAACTAGATCCGCCAGAGTTCATTGCCTGATCAGATGTCAATCGTGCTTCACCCAAGTGAATATTAATAGGAATAAGCTCCAGCTTTACAAGCAAGCCCGCCTCAGATCCATCGGTTTTAGATATATCTACTCTCAGTTCTTTAACATCCAAAGTTGCTTTAGGTGTCTGCAAGTATTAAAGTAGACATTCTGACGTTAACAAGTAATTGAGTAGTTGCAAGTATCATATCTATTCAGAAGAAGATGCCAACAAGTAATTGAGTAGTTGAATTATTCAAAGGTAAGAATTAGGGACCATAAACTTAAGTTGTACAGCCAAAAACCCTTATATAATTACAAACTTTTGCTAAGGGCCTCCGCAGAATGGATTAACAGGACTTTGGTTTTATTAATTTCATTTTGAAAGCAAGAAAATTATACAGAATTGTTACTATGATAATTTATCATGACTGTTAAGTTGGAAAAAAAAATGTTTGGAACTCCAAAATTTGTTAATTATTTTAGCAAATTTAGGAGACTCCAACCACAATAGATGCAGATTGTATATTTGCTATTCCTCTAAACAAGACTTTGCTCCAGTAACATATAGGAGCAAATCCATTGACAAGAGATAAGCCATATTTTTCTCACCTTTATGAATAACTCGGTCACAGAAATGGACAGAAACCTTGCCATGTTAGCCACGACCATCCACTTCCCTCGGCCTGAATTGCGGGGTTTTTTCAATCTTGTTTTCTTGGTGCTTTTTGTAGTGCTTTTCTTTGATGACCTTATTACAACCTCTAAATCACATATTAACACCTGAAGTTTTGGATCCCTGGAAATGAAGCCAACACCTAGCTTAACCAACGACTGCCGCAGACTAAGTCTGACTTCGCCGACAGATATAGATTCAATAGCACCCTGTAAAAGTCAGGTGTGTCACATGTGAAAACAACATTGACCATTAAAACAGTTATATGCAAGTCAGCAGAGCACATTTCTGATGTATTTTATAAAAGTATGTATACTATCTAAAACAAGCCCACGAGATTATGGAAACCTACAATAAGAACATCTACCAATCAGATAATGTTCTGTTCATGGTCTAAATTTGGAACTCTTTCTGTATAGAGATCAAGAGTGTCAACAACTCTTGAACTTTTTATCACGATGTGATATAGAGAAGCGTTCCTACGGACACCAGAAGTTCATAGCTTTTGACACATGGAATATGTGCAAAACAGGACTTTATCGTCAGTCTAACAACTTCTGCACTAATTATGATTCACAGGTCAAAGCATTACACAAGATTGACCAATAAAACCAAAACCTCACATTACTCTCAACATATAATAATAGTTATGGAACCAAGTACAACAATCATGCAACTTATAGTTTTAGTATATAAAATATTTGTGCAATGCGTAAAAAATACGATAATCCTTTCTTATGAAAAACTCTTAACAGTAAATGAATGCGTCATTCTCTACTAAACACGTTAGAGATCAACTTGAGCATCAAACACCTTATTGAATTTGATGACAATATCTCTCAAACATTTCCATCCACCAACTCGAAATTGAACAGACGCCCCCATGACTCGGCTGAGGATCCAAGCCAGCATTCGGGAAGCAAACCTGAAAGATAATCAACAGTGCTTAGACTTATGAAAATAGAATAAACCGATCAATCCCAAAACAACGTCAAAAGCTATATAAAAACTTTGCCAAGCTTCCATCAATACAGCACAGTAACATTTGCCAGAAAGCGTGACATGCAAACATACATATAGAATAAACAAAAAGCCAAAACTTGCAGGGGATAACTATACTCACTCTGTCCTGGGCAAAGTTCGAAGTTACTGTTCACCTTCTTTCTTTCTTTTTTGGTGATAAATGATTACAAAATGACAAAACACTTGAAGACTATTATTTTATGAGAAAATAATGAAAATTTAAATTTGTTGGGGTAAAAAAATTGCTATCTTTTTAATGGGAGATATTTGTTCGGATCACCCAAAAAGCAACATGTAGACTTTCAGTAGGGACAGAAGGAATACTAAATATGAGGAAAAGAACACCCTTGCAGAAGAAAGCTCTCCTGAAGGGCACCAATTCCAGACCCCCTATTTGGAAGTAGCGATAATTAAGAACTGTATATAAAGAGCATAACACAATGGAGGTTGTATTAGTGCAAATCACGGTGGAGGTTAAGCATCTCCTTCAGAGTAAGGTATCACTGGTAACAGCACCGAACCAGGAGTTAATCATCTCCAGAACTGAACCAAGAGTTGAAATTCTTCCTCTTGGTGCTCAAAACCTCTGCTAATTCTCACTACATGAGTATTTTTTTCCGCTTCTTCCTCTGTTTGGAGTTAATAAATTGAGAAGCTGCTAGAAGTATCATATATAGGTTATATCATCATTGAAATATTGGATGTAAAATACAAAATAATCAAACAATCCTTCTGGAAAATTTTAGAGACATATGGGACCCCAAGTTTCTGTTGCTAATGAGATTCCCACTATGAAATCATATAAGCATCAAGATAATCTAGAGCAAGTCCATGGTGTCCATCACCATCCATGGCGTCCATCACCATCCATGGCACCAAGTGCACTTCGATAACTTAGAGTTCCAAAAATAGATCAGATGGGAAAATTTATTTTATGGATGATTCTCACCTATGGAGCAATGAAAGCTCAAATGCCTAGGGGCCATAACTTTGCACTATCGTCATTTAGGAAAAACTAATGGGAAATATTGAAGAATTGTCAACTCCTGAATCGTTGCATAGATAATATTGACTCGTATTACTCCATTTGAGAATACCAACAACCTCGGGTCACCCACTATATCATACTGCAATCCTTCATCCAAAGACGGGGACATGCAGGGGAATAAGAGAACCAAGGGAAAGCAATAAAGCATGAGTACGGTACAAGATTCCTTTGGAAGAAAAAAGTAGTATTATCAAGCTACTTGATGGGCCATGTGTATGTGTGACAACACAGCTAAATATCTGAAGATAACCTTTGAAGCAAGACTTCTTTCCTCATTGATAAACCTTGTACAGCCACATGTTTTGTTAGAATAATTTTCAAGTGCTTGACCTTAACTCAAACTACATTTCTAAGCTTATTGGGAGGTAGTGAATTGTTTGGACCTTAGAGGTATCGAACAGAAAAGAAAGAAGGTTACTGAAGTATTTGCTATCACTGTCCATTTCTAACTGATAGTTTGTCATGGCACTGGGCGCATGAACAGTCTTGTCAACTGTTGTCATGTAAGTAATCTTAGTAGTTTGTAGTTTAGAGAGCAATTATCACAGGTCTGTTAGTTTATAGATGATATTAGAACTTCAGCTACTATTTTGAGGAATGAACTAAGTTAGCCTATTTCAAAATAGTCTTCCTCATTTAAAAAAATAAATAAATAGATAGAGTATATTCTGCATAATCTTATATCGGGTACTGGTGCGATGCTCAGAATGGAAAAAGGATTGCTGGCTTCAGTTATGCTTGAACAACTTTAGATCAATAAGGTTATATATCTCCACAACTTTCACATGTTGCTATAAGCATCACCCGTTCTCGTACTGTTGATGTGAGCTTTCTTATTTGTATTACATCTTTCCATTTTGTTAATACGAGCTTCCATAACTTATTATTTATATCCACAATTCCACATATAGAAACAAGGCATTGGAACTCCATTAATGTACAGGTATAGAAAAACACGGGGTGCATCGTGGAGCCAAATTACTTCTACGAGAAACAAACACAATTAAAATCCGACACGACATCCTTGGATAAACCATACCTAACCCAGACTATATCAGATTCACAATTGAAGGTAACCCACGGAAAATGAGCACTAGGTGCATTCAGCAAGTAAAAATCTAAACGAACTGTCCGCAGTTGAATTTTCATGTCATGAATAAACCCGAGCTTCAGATTCATCACTAAATCATTGAATAGCCACTACTGCAGAATCTAATTGAAGCTCATTCTAAATCGATCACTAGCCAAATCAATAAAAAACTCTTCCACGCGATCATGAAAATAAATTGCGAGAGGAAAAAAATACGCACATGAACATGATCCATAGCGCAATGGAGAGGAATAGGAATCCAAACAGGAAATTCGCCGGTGAGGCACCCATTTCCGAATCGATTGGCGCGCCAATTTCTGCTCAACGGAGTTCAATGATGGTACCTTCATGCGTCCGCCATTAAATTGATAGCTGCGCCTCAATTGGTGTGGGAATTAGCGTGACAGTAGCTGGACCTGAAGGATCAAGCAATCCATTATTGTTGTGTTTATGAGGGAGAAGAATCAACAGGGATAGGAGAAAGGTCGTGAAGATGTGGAGGAGTGATTGCAGGAGAGAGAAATTTGTATATACGCATAAAATGGTGTTAGTGTATGTCTATGTACATTCGATCCGTGATGTGTGCTTGATTTGTTATAAAGGAAGAATTTATTGTGTTTCTGCAAGAAAGTAGTGGTTAATTGGTGGGAGGGAGGGTGGAGGTTTCTGGTGGACTCGAATCGAATCTGGTGCGTTTCGTTCACTGGATTGGAAGCTCGTGCTCGTTTGGGTGTTTTATTGCCTCTGCCAGAACAAGTTGAGTTTCGTTAAATCTCATGATAATTTAACCGTAACCTTATGCTACAATTTATTTTTACATGTGCATAGTAGAAGTAATATTTTAATTAAACATTATATATACTTCAATCAACATAAAGTGTCAAATCTTATATAATTTAGTTGTAAGATGAGAAATTCCATACCAAAAAAGATTACAGAGCGGGTTCGATCCTTATAATTATTTTTCTAAGTAGATAAAAATGAAATGGTCTTTAGAGATTTATTGATGATAAATTTGTTCAATACTATATATTTTAATTTTAATATTGTATTTCTATCTTTCTAGGTATTGAATATATCAATCAATAAATGTCACTTGTAAATTGATTTTCAAATGGTAAGTTGATATCACAAACTCACGATGAAGAATGTACATTGTTTGAAATCCATACCAGTTATACAACATTATCCCCCACTCTATCTCACAATTGGAATAATTTTGGGGAGCCCAACTAATATTACTACTTTGAATTTGCCGTGTTTTAAGATGGCTTATGATATATTATATAACGTAATTACTTTTATTGGTGCTTTTATTGATTCGATAGATTTGAAAATACCAAATTTGTACCTGTAATCTACCCCGTCTCACATTTGTCCCTCTACTAAGATAGTAGCAGATTCGTCCAACTTATACCCATTAAAAAAAAAAAAAAAACTTTAATCCCAACAAAATATATTATGTGGCTTGTCATTTTACTAATGTTATCCAATATACGATTAAATGATGATAAAGTTGTTCATTGAGTTTTGGAGTATGACACAAATATGGTTTAAAAAATTTTGTGTGTGGGGGGTGGTTTATCCAGTTTATTTCTTTACTACTATTTTATATGAGTATTTGTTGATATAAGAGAAAGACGTGTAAATATTATTTTATGTTAAACATGGATTCCACAACCATCAAAACAGACTGGCACTTTAGGTTTGTGCTAACTTCACTAGGAGACAAGTATTATACTAAAAGCAAGCAAATATACAAGTTTTAAAAGTTAAAACAAAATATGTTTGTCATAGACTTTTTATAGTAAGCGTTGAGGTGTGACACTTGTCCAACGGCCCGTCTCATATATAGATATGCCCTCAATTAAGACAATAAAATTATTTTACAGTATCACATATTGTCGTATCGGTTCTAAATATTTTGTGTGGGAGTTGTGAAGTTCTACAACTATATTACCAGTAGTCGACATGCTATGACATTCGCCAATCGACATTGTAAGAGCTTAAGAGACCGTTTGGTTGAATATGCTATTTGTTATTCTCAAATACATTGAATTTAGGACCGGTAAAAAATCATAGTAATTCAAATGGTATTTCAGTAAGGATACCATGTTTGGTATCAATATGCGAACATGGTATTTGGATTGAAAAATACCAAGTTTTGTAGAAATAATATTTTTTGAGTTTTCTCCCAATGTATTATACTACCTCCTGCTATATTTTTTTTAAAATTAAAATCAATACCTAATCAAATTTAGAAATTTTATCTAGAACCCTTATTTAAGGAGTCTTACTCAATAAACTTATAGATTAAAACTAAAAGAGGAAATATATTAAAAATAATACGTCAACCCAAGTGCATGTATATTCTATTTCAGGTAGAGCACACGTTAGAAATTATGGTTGCGTAAAATTGTTTAACATAATATAAAAGAAAGGAAATTAAGCTAAGAACGTGATCCCGTTTATTTATTATGATATGATAAATTTTGG
>JAYMSP010002146.1:0-26008 GCA_036897095.1 Plantago elongata
CTCTATTTAGAAATAAATTTCATATAAGATTATTTTTTTCCGATCCCGACAATATGAGTTTTTACAGTACTAGGCTACGCTAAAGATTAGTGATAACGTTCAGACTTCTGAGTGTTAGATATATATATATATATATATATATATATATATATATGTATGTATGTATATATATATAATTTTTATTATAAAATTTAAGATGTAAAATACTTGTTTAAAGTTGTTTGTGATGATAATTTGAACTTTTGAGTGGCAAAACCTATCTTTTAGTTTTCGTATAAGTAGTAGTTCATCTATATATGAATCTTTTTGTTAGAAAAAACATCATCTCTAGCTTGTCATTGTTTAGTAATTTTATTCAATAAATATAATATTTTAAGTTGTGTACATTATATTATTTAAAAAATATATATATTTAATACAAACTCTACTTAAAAATAAATTTTTTATATGAATTTTTTTTTTTCGGTCTCGATAATATGACTGTAAGAGTTTTTACTGTATACCTATCGACATAAACAATGTTGCTGATTAATTAGGAAACCAATGCTATCCATTAATTTAATTCATACATGTTCAGTAGAAAAGCAGGAAAGACTATAAATTGAAGGGTCATTTCATCCCATTTGGGAGGGATAGGAGAAACAAGGGTTTCATTATATGTTAGAATGAAAAAGTTGATATAGTCCCGTATCAAAGGAATCTCATTATGGCAAACCGTTTCAAGTTTCCATTCTTTGGGAGACCTACCGCAGCAGTGCAACCCTCTTCATCTTCTGGATGCTGAAACCACGGGACTTATCGTGCAGACAAAGCCGAATAAGAGGAAGAGTGCCTAATTTTAGTCCATGAAGATTTGATACAATACTCTTGCATCATCCAATACTCCGAAACAACATCATTTAATAACTTAAACAAGTTAAAAAGGTAAATTACATGTATTATAAAACTAGCTGAAAAGTAGCTAGTAATTAAATAATTGGTTGGTAGCTGGTTATGTAGCTTTTTTTTTCCAACAATCTAACTTGGTTAGCTTCTCAAATTGCAAGATTTTCAGCTAGCTTGTTTGAAAAGCTGCTCGTTCACGTAATGAGATTTTTATTAAAAAAGTTCATTAAGCTGAAAAGCTAGTGGTCAACAGAGCCAAAGTTAAGTTTTGAAAAATGTAAGATTTTGCTAAAAAATAAGAAAGTTAGGAATTTTTTTTTATTTTCGGGTTACAAAGGTCAGACCGGTCAAGTTTCTTAAAAATTCGCCATAACACATCCTTTTTGTTATACTTTTAATACATCATATTATAATTTTAATGCATATGTAATTTATGTTTCAATTATAATTTTACTCAATTAGCTTAATTTTTGAAGAGACAGTGTGATGGTTTTAACTTTTAAGGATCTACATGGTAGTATTTCTTTTTGAAAAAAATTGATCTTATTAACTCTAAAATAATGTTCGTACATTTAGGGACTGAAAAAAGGTCCAAGCCTAAAATATGACATTACTGAAAGAAGGCAAAGAAAAACTAACTAGACAAAAACTAAAATAAAAACCAACTACGACAACTGGAGTAGTTGGTTTGTTATAGTTTAAAGTAATAATATAATATCATTAAATCACTATTAGTATTAAACAAGTCTAAAAGTCTCAAAGATGCCATTAAAATGTTAATAAGCTGCTTGAAACATTCCATCATTAAAATATCGAAATATGCAATCATTTAAAGATTTTAAAACCTATGCCCATGGAAAAAAATGTTCATTAAACGTGTCAATGTTTTTTGATGCATATGCAAACTATTAAAACTAGTTTTTTCGATTAAACTTATCGGCGAACTTTGTTTTCCTGCCTTTTTTATGCTCGTGCTTGTTGCTTCAACACTGCAGTGTCACTATTGAGAAACATATCATCAAAATCGACTCGATAATCATCAAAATCTACTTAAAATTTTTTTACTAACATGGTTAAAATCATAACAACTCTCATTAAAATTATCACATTAGTGCTAAAAAATAAAGAGGAACATGTAACACAAGCTAAAAATAATAAACTAACTTTGATGCTTAAAATTATAACAATGTATCTTAAAACTATAATAAAACAGCAGGAACATGCAACTCGGAACATGCAACCCAAGTTAAAAAGGTGTTGTTTTTTGTTCCTTGTAATAGCAGCACTGCCTTGTCTAGGTGTATAGGCGTTGTTGTTCTTAAGAAGCCCTTCTTTGCACTGTTTGTTGGTATTTCTTCTGCTTTTGGTGCATTCACTTACTGCTTGTGCACACTACATTCTTATATGGTTTGAGGATGATCATGTGGTTGGATCATGGCTTTGTTTTTTGGTGGGACATCTGCTAGGAACTTTTATTTATTAGAACTCTGTCATTAGAATTGTGCTAAGAGTATTTGTAAACAGTTGTTGCTTGGAGTTCTTACCAATACAGTAAATAGATACCTGGTGCTGCTAGACGATATTTTGGAAGAAGACTGGCAGGAGAATGATAGAAGAATGCATTCTGGGGATTATTTTGATCTCGTTAAGGCCGGCTTTTGTCATGATGATCGAAGATTTAGAAGTATGGCGGATTATGCAATGTGGTTATTTGATATCATCAACGTTGGAATGTACATAAATTCTCTAAATCCTCCATGAGTCTTTTGTATTTGTGCAAGTATGATAGAATATGCAGAAGGTAGTTTCACTTGTCGATGTTTTTATTCCTTCTGCTATTTCGGGACTTATGCGCTGTATTTTGTATAACTCCGGTTATGTATCCTGTATGGGTTCATTGGTAATATAGGAGTTAACCTCCACCTTTTAACTTAAAAAAAAATGCAACCCAAGTTAGTGAATGTAACATTGGTAGATAAAACCACTATAGTACCTTTTAAAATTATAACAAAACATTTATAAAAATTAAATCATAAATATTTCTTAAAAGCTAAAACAATAATATCGAAACTTACAGCTACAACAATTTACCTTAAAACAATTACATATTCTCCTAGAAACAATAACATGCATGAATATTCAACAATAACATTAATGTTAAAACCTTATCAATGCATCTTAAAATGTTAACAAGCACGAACATATACAAGCTAAAAACAGTCAAATTGATGATTAAAATCATAAATGTGCATTTTGAAACACTAATAATGCCTCTTAAAACAATACCAAATCATTTGTAAAACATAGAAATCATAAATATTTCACCAGTTGGTAAAAACAATAACGTTGCTCCTTAAAATGACAACAATAGATCTTGAAACTATAACATATGCGATAAAACAATAACATACGTAAACATTAAACACAAACTTAAACCATAACAATGACCTACAACATCAACACTTAGAACCATAACAAAACACAATATAACATGATTCGATTTTTAACTTTCTAGTGTACGAATTTAAGATCTGAAACTAGATCTGGCATCAGATCTGATAATATCAGAACATAAAATCAACCAAAAACGAAAAGTAAAAGGTTAAGTTTCACTTCAAAATGAATTTTTAATGGAAAAAGGCGTGATGAATTTATAAATTTGAACATTTTAAGAAGTAGATATGAAAATTCGGCAGAATCATGCATAAACCCGGTGAAACAACGCGTGGTGTGTGTGTTGTGTGTGTGTGTGTGTCCAACCACCTTTTTAGATAGTGTGTAAACGATTAGGTCCCTATCGTTTCACAATTTACAATGAGGTCCAATTTCAGACAAATGGTTGACTTTCTGTTAAATATCTTTTTTATCCCTAGATTAAAACATTTCTTGTAAAAAATGATATTGAATAATAAGGAATAAACCATTTCTTTTAATTAATAAACTTCAAATTAAATAATAAATCATTTTCTTTGAAAATGAAGGAAGTAGTTAAAAAAACTTCATCTTCTCCATCTCCATTTTCTTCTCTTTTAATTCCTCCTCCATCCTCTTTTCTTCTCTTGTCTTCTCTTCTTCTTCTTTTTCTTCTACTTTTCATCTGTTACACAGCTCCGATTGGAGCTGTAATCGGAGCTGCTTACACAGCTTCCATAGGAGTTGTGTAAGCAACTCCCATTTGAACTCTTATGGAGCTCTTACGACACTGATTGGAGTTATTTACACAACACAACTCCCATCAGAGCTTTTACGGTTTCGATTACAACTCCATTCGGAGCTACTACTTCATCCGAGCTGCTTCGGTTGGAGCTTTTGTCTCCAATCATCTCCGACGGAGCTACGATTCTGATTAAAAGAAGAAATGAAAATTGTTTGAGGTGTTTTGACATTGATTGAAACCTTAGGGATTTGTTTGAGGTTTTTGAAAACTCAAAGCCCTTATGTTCGAGAAGATGATGAGGTTGTTTGTAATTTTCAGAAATGATAAAGAAAAATATGCAATTAAAGAAAAGAGAAATACAATTTAATAATTAAAGAAAAGGGAAAAGATAATGAAGTAATTAAGAAAAGGGGAAAAAATGAATATTTCACTCCTTCACACATCAAGTTTGATGTTTGAACCTCAACGTAAATATTTATTTGTCTCAGATTAAAGATTGTCCTTTTCAGTTAAATTGAAAACTCTATGAACCTAAGTGTTTATATGGGTCAGATATCAGATGTAAATTATATATATAGAGAGAGAGATTTAAATGGTATGATTTAATTGCCATCATGTTTTGAGCACTATAATTCGGTGGAGGATATGAAGGGTTGGTAAGAAAGGCAATGTAAACAAGTAGCTAAGACAAATATCTGGAAGACAGCTTATATTGTTAAATGAATGGAAAAAATATCATGGTTCTTGGTGTATCCAGTGGAGAGCAGCGTTGACAAAAACACATGTAACATGCCACAGAGGTGGCGATAGTACTAGAGTGGTTCTTATTGTTAAGCACAAATTTCCATCTCTAAAGCAAAAAAGAAAAAGTTCACATCGTTATGTTATGTGGGGTTTTGTTCCACATAGAAGAAGGGGGCTTCACCTTTTTTTTCTCTTTTTGGCACATTGACCAATTGGGCAGAGCACTCCCATGGCTTCACGTGCATGTTTAGAAACAAATGTTTTGCAATAGTTATAGACACCTTAATGAAAATATATCTTAATAGTTATAGATATCGCAATAGTTGTTAATCGATACACCACCATCATCATCAATAGAAATGGAAGAAAATCAAATATTTAAAAGGGGTCATTTTCAATATTTGTTGGGTATATAAACCCAAAAAATCAAAATATGAGCGTGAAGGAGCGTCGCACGGTCCAAAGGTGGTCGACGACTCAGTATTGTATTGCATATTTATTTTATTATATATTATATAATTATTTTATTTTATTTTATTTATAAAATTAAATATTTGTTTTTCTTTAGTATTACTACTACCGGCCATCCGAAAACAATTTCGACATAAAAGAGATGCTAAAGCTCAGATTGCTTAGGAACGATATACTATGTCATTTACCAGAAGATTAGGTTGTAAGCACTTTTTTTTTAAAAATATAGATTGATATTTTTAGTTTGTTTTGTTAATGATTTACCCCATTCTTGCTAATTTCATTGTTCAAAAATTGTGCAAAATCTGATATGCTCCAATTGTAAAGGTTGAGATAAATTTGGATCAGTTAAAATATATCACAATAGTCGTAGATACCTTAAAAAATATATCACATTAATTATAGATATCACAATAGTTATTGATCGATATACCATCATCATCAATATAAATGGACGACAATCAAGTGTTTAAAAGGGGTCATTTTCAATATTTGTTGAGTATATACAACCCAAAAGATCAAACTATGAGAACCATCGATCGAGTTATTTTTCGTCCTAGTAGAAGAAAACAAGCACAATCAGTGTTTTTTTATTGTTCCTCCACGGGTACGATTGGCTTCTCCCTGGTCAGGTGAAGGAGCGTCGCACGGTCCAAGGTGGTCGACGACTCGGTATTGTATTGCATATTTATTTTATAATTGTTTATTTTACTTTTATAAAAAATTAAACATTTATTTTTCTTTAGTATTACTACAAGCCATCCGAAAACAATTTCGACATTAAAGAGATGCTAAAGCTCAGATTGCTTAGGATACAATCTGTTGCGCAAGTGACCAAAAGATCATGTAGCAAGCACTTGTTTTTTTTTTAAAATAAAGATTGATATTTTTAGTTTGTTTTTGTTAATGATTTACCCCACTCTTGCTAATTTCATTGTGCAAAAATTGCGCAAAACCAGATATGCTCCAATTGTGAAGGTTGGGATCAATTTGGATCTTAGTGATGTGAAATATCAAACTGCAGGTTACTACTTTGAAATAAGAGATTTTAATATGTAATTAAGAATGTTGGGATTTCGTATGGCGATTAAAAATTCTGAACGAGATTAAAAAATTTATGTGACGGATTCTGAAAAATGCAATACCAGTTATGTATAAACTTGAGCGGAAATATATTGTGCAAACTTCTCTCTGTGCGATTTTCTCTACTCAATCAGAAACTGTTATGCATATCTTCTTGGAGTGTCAGTATGCATGTTTGTTCTGGGCTCTTTCTCCTCTCCCGCATACGATTATGTATCAGAACTTGGGGGATATTTGGACATGGATTTTAAGTTGTCATCAATCTTTATCCAAGTCTGATTTCGAGAGATTCTCAACGTCTCTGTGTAGCATTCGGGCAAATAGGAATAAACATGTTCATAATGGGGAAGTATATGACGCATCAGAAGCACAACATTTTATCACGCGGTATCTGGCAAATTTCAAGACAGCATGCGTTCAATTTACGTGCCCAAGAAGTACAAATTTGGAGGATCAGATATGGAAGCCCCCTGATATTGGTGCCTAGACTTGTCAATGGGTTGAAACCACAATAATCCATACTAAATCCAACCCAATCCACACTATGAGGAGGCTGACCGGTCCGGTTCCAGTTTTAGGGACCGGAACCGGACTTGACTCGGACCGGATTACCGGTCCGGGTCTTGCACAAAATTTTTTTTTCATTTTTTCAGGACAAATTTTTATAGATACAAAATTAATTTATATTTTATTATTTTTTCATGAAAAACAAATATTTGAGGTGGGAATTCATATATATTGGTTACGTAATTATTTAGAGTCTTGTAAATTAAGAACATATATAAACAAAATAGATGGTCCAATGTCCAAACTCCCATGAATACTTTTTGTGTGTCTAATATTCCTATCTCCATTAACATGGTATTGCAACTCATAACAGAGAAACAAGAAACAGTCACTAAGTTCTGAAATATGTAACATCATCTAGATTCTAGTACACTACACATAATTGCCCATGATTCTACTAGCAATCACCAAGCATGAGAGACACCAAAAGAGAAGGCAAACTAAGCCATTTAAACTGGTATGAAACTCCTGGCTCCATGGGGGAAGAACAAATAAATTCACAGTCAGCACTTTTACAGGCCAAGATTATTCACAAACTTTCAAGTTTCAAGCACTGGTACAGAGAATTGCCTCAGTTCTCTAACTGAACATCCTAGGCAGAGGGATACCCAATCGAATTCTTTTCCACCTGCTCCTCACCAGCACTGGATGTAGATTTAGGATGTGTTCTGGCATGAAGTCATATTGTGTCAATATGCCCACTACTGGTACACGCTACACAAAGATGAAATTATAAATTTATACACAGTTTGAAAAATGAGAGTAAAATCAAATGAATAAATGTATTACATCGAAGTGAAATACCCCTTCCACTGTAACAATGTATGGAACCAACTAAGCAAAGAACAAAAAACCAACACTGAACATTTCGGCCTAATCATATATACATGGTTTGAGATATATACAGGAATGATTTTCTCAGAAGTATATAAAAGCATTTATACAGAAGGACATTGGAAGTATCAGGCAGTGATTTTCTGACAAGTATATAAAACCAACTAGGCTTGCTGAACATTAGTACAATAGAGTATAGAGTAATAAATAAAATGACACTCACCATCAAAAGCTCCACGAATTTAAATCTAGGCAGTGATTTTCCGACAAGTATATAAAATTCAAATCCTCGGATAATGATTTAAATCTTCATCATCAAAAGCTCCACGAACCCTGCTACATCTTGTATTATCAACCACGAGACAAATAAATAAAATGATCACCCGTCTCTGACGAAACAATAAACTCTACAGAATATAAACAAAAGCACTGTTGCACGATCTCATAGTGAGGAAATTTTGGTGTCATCAAAGTAAATTTTGATGCTTCAGTGAAATTGGCGAGTATATATGCTGCTACTAGCACTATTACACGATCTCACAGTGAGGAAATCTTGCTCTAGAAAAAAGTGTCGTCTCCGTAGCGTCTTCGATCCTCAGGTGGCAGAAGCTATTGCGTGAAAGCAAGCTGTGATTCTGACATTGGAGGCTGGATTTGGACGAGTGATTTTTGAGGGGTACTGTCAATCCATTATCAATGCGATTAAATCTCGTTCACCAGATTACTCTAACATTGGCGCCCTCTTGGATGAAATCAAATGCTTTATTCCAAGATTTGAAGCAGCTTCGTTTCATTTTGTACCGAGAGCAGCTAACGGAGATGCACATGATTTGTGCCAAAATGTATAGCTGACTCTGAACTGAAGGGTCCAGTCTTTAGATTTCTCTTTGTACTAACTATTATGTGGGCTTTTGCCTCTTTATGAATGAATGAATGAATGGTTACCTTGGAAAAAAAAACATAATAATTGAAAGAGATGCTCTCATCATGATCCATCAACAATAACAAATATATAAATGTATGTATACACATCTGAGTAATAAGATAATTAAAATTTTACAGATAAAAGGGCCTTTTTCCGCATAGAATTCTATTCGAAATCTTTACATAACATAATATGTCCTTGGGTAGATTCTTTTTGCAGTAAATAATTTTTCCATGATGTAATAACCGTAATATATAACTAAAGAACTCATTTTTATCTTGGAGGTAAGAAAATATTTATAACTATTCTTTTATAACAAAGAAAAATTATACATTTACTCTATAAACTTAACTTAGTTTCTAATAATCCATGTAACAATCTTACACCTGCATATAATTAACAAAGAAATAACATACTAAATATACATGATTTTTGGGATACAAAACCGGAGTTTATATATCCTTGAAAGGATGTATATACATATTAACTGATAAATTTTGTTGGGGGGAAGGATGTGAGGATCTTTGAGGAGATTTATAAGTGTTGTTCTCAGCATGTCTGTCAGTAGTTGAGGCAATATTTCCTTGTTGAACTCCTCATGCTCCTGGTGCAGGGGCATCAACATCACATCACCCTTGTCATCATGATCCTTGTTGTGGCCAGTGAGAGACTTTGGTACATCATAGTGATTTTCATTTGTGTGTTCATCAGTTTCATCTTCAGATGCCAGATTGATTACTACTCAAGTGTGACCATTTACATCCTCGTGCTTATGGGCAGAAATATGTAAGGTCGTTGGAAAAGTGGGTTGCATATCAATCTCTAATCTTTTATGGCCATCAACTTTTTCAAAATCTTGAATTAGCTTCCTTGCCAACAACTTCCATTTCTTTCTTAACCTAAGATTTAAGAGTAGCATAACACTTGGGAAATATGTTAAGATAAAAGTGTGAACATTAAGTATTTGAGTGATCAATTACCTCACATGAGGAGGCTAAGATAAGTGTTCATCAGAAACTTGTACAGTTTTTGGTCCTCATCAATTTTCATTGCTTGAGGAGACTTGATTGTCTCTTCCTCATCAACTTCTACTACCTTTGGAGCCTGTAAGTAGAAAAGTAATGAATACATAAAAAAAGTGATCAGCTAATAGTATCAAGATTTTTTAAGCTAAGTACCTTCTCCACAGGAGGCTCAGATACATGTTCCTCAGAGACTTGGTGCGACTCTGGTTGCTTCTCTGATGATTTTGGATTCTCAGCCTCATCATTTTTCTTCTCAGTTGGAGCCTTTAAGAAACAAACACTTTTATTTAGACAAGTCGATTAACAGTTACCAGAATAGTATATGCCTTAAAAAACTAATTCCTTTCACCTATAATTCAGGCTCAGTTTCCTTGACCACTAAGGTTTGGGAAACCTCCTTTTCAGTCTGAGGCAAGCTTTGCGATTCCCTATTATTCTTGTCTTTCTTTTTAAGCCTGTTAACAAAGATAATTTATAAAAACATATAAATTCACAAAGATTAAACCAATGACTAACCTCAGCAATGTTAGGCCGATTGGTATCTAGCCCTCGTGTAGATTCCATATGCTGATCTTATTGTTCCTTGACCTCTTCTTTGCTTGAAGTTTCAGGTACTTCAGACCTTTCCTGAGTTTTAGGCCTAGTTGCTTACTCCTTTTCATCATTTTGAGTCACAACCTCAGTCTAAAACCTCTCTGTATGGAGTTGGGGAACCTCCTCAATTGCATAATTTTCTTCAACATAGAAGGATGACAGTATGTCTTTGAAATTATGGAGCTCAAGGTTCATATCAACAACCTCCACTTTTGTCTGGGGGCTTTATGGTTGTTGTGGTGATCTTGATCTGGATGGTGAAGATGTCACAATTTGTGATCTGTTGAGATCTGCTTGAGCTAGATTTCTGAGTACTGATGTATTTGACAGTGTCCTCTAGTACCAGATTATCACTCATTTGAGCATCCTCCGAACCCTTGAGGGTTACTTGCTCTGATGTGGCTGCTGCTTCCTTCCTCAGCAACCTTAGGTTTTGTAGTTTCCCCCTCGACTTCATAGTCCTCATCAAGGTTTTGGACTAAATTGTCAATAATCCATGTTGTTTTAGCAGGGATTTGTTGAGGTTGTTCACCAATCTCTCAAACATGTGCTAAGATGCTAGAGAGTTAACATTTCATCTCTACTATTCTAAAAAGAACTACCGATGGTATTGTTACACCAATTAATTTAATTTTGACCAATTAAATTAATTTTAATTCTAAATCACTCATATAAAAATAATATTATAAAGGAAAAAAAAAAGGTAGTTGCACATCATCTCGCACCACTTCTCACCTATTATAATCATCAAATTTTATATTTGTAGTAATAACTCATACAACATATGTAATTGAATTTATAAGACCACTCCCAATGGATCATCCACTTGGGTTGCGGTCATTGACGATGATCACTCTGATGACAAATGCAGACGAAAATCATGTCCAATGGGTCATCCGAATGACCATGAATAGTGCTATTTTTTATTTTTTTTATATATTTTTTAACATGATTAACATATTCTAAGAGTGTTTATAAGTTGAAATTAATCAAATCGCATATTTATAAAACTAGTTTTAAAATTTATTTTATTAAGGTTCAAATACACGTTTAAAAATTGTAAAATTAAAATAATCGAAATATAGTTAAGAGTGGTCTCTATTTGTAGAGAACGAAAAATCATGAAATTATGTATAATTTTTATATTTTTATATTATATATTTAATAAATTATAGATAAAGAAATGGGAGGCCTACCAAAAAAATTCAATGGCCACTAGGCCATTAAAGGATGAAGCAGCCGAGTTTCAGCTGCTTCATCCTTTCGGCCGTTATGGTCGGTCGAACTGACGACCACTCCATTGGAAGTGGTCTAAGTGGTTGTTTGATACAAAATTGTAGTTGAATCCGTTTGGATAAATGAAGAATTGATGAATAGATGAATAATGACTAAATTGTATTTGAGTTGTTAAAATTAGTGTTTGGTATAAAATTGTAATTGTATGAGGTATTGTAGTTTGTTATATAGGTTGTGTAAGATAATAATGATTGGTGTAAGTAATATGTGATAATTTGATGGGGTTTTTTACGGTGAGATAATAATCGTACTACTTGTTATAATGAGATAGTAGTCGTACTACCATTAAGATCTAGTCTTAACCATTGATTCTATGTAAGACTACTCCTACTATATACGACAACTCGAAAATAGTTGTATTAGTTAATTTACTAATCTACCCATTTAAATTGATTCAATATGAAGTTTACATTTTAAACCTAAATAATATAAATTTTACATTACAATATTAATCCCTAAACAATATAAAATTTACATTTATAAACATTAATATCTCTTTCTTCTTCAAAACTCCCCACCTACCACCACCACCACCTCCGTCATCAACACTACACCACCACGATCACCGGCCACCACACCAACTCCGATTGGGAGCGGAGAACACCTCCAATCGGAGTTGTTACCAGCTCCAATCGGAGCTAGCTCCGACGGAGCTGTCCCTTGACGGGTTCGATTGGAGCTGTTACAACCCCCAATCATAGCTGTCAACAACTCTCAGAGGTTAAAACCCAAATATAATACACTTTGAAATATAAAACCTGCAAATGAAAAGGTCTAAAAAGTAATAAAGGTGAACGATAAGGACCTAAATAACATAAATAGTAATAAAGGGACTAAAATGTAAAGCTTGGAATATCAGGATATAACAAGTTGGTGTGTGAATTAAGAATTGTCTAAAGTGATGTGTGGCAGCTCGTCAGAGTGTCCTTACGCGCCTATGGTGTGTCAGAGGCGTCCCCCGGCACATAGTGACGGGCGACAACATTTTGGCTGCTGCCACTTGTTGTCCTCTGTTTTATTTTTATTTTGTTCGAAATTCAAATTCCGTTTAATTTTAAAACGACAAAAAATGCAAAAAATAAATAAAAATCACCAACGACTTTATTTTATCTAGATCTACAAAGTGAGACCAGTCTTGACTATTTTGGATAATCCCATCTCAAACTCATTTTTCTCTCTTAATTAAACTTAAAACACTCTCTTTACTCCAAAACACCATCCTTACTCCAAAACACCAACTCCATTTTGGTTCTACGATGCATGAACGGAAACTTCGGAGTTCTGGACGCAGATTATCTCCAGTGGTTACAACAAAGCAAGCCAAAGGATCACGAAAATATTATGCAAAAGCTCTCTCAAATCAGTTATCCCCAATCGAGCCATGTTCGACCTTTGTTCCAAAGCTCCTACCAAGATCCCTACACTCAAAATTATCATTCTCCAATCTCCCAATTGTCAATGTTTTCACAGACACCGAAAGTTGAGGTCGTTCCTAAAACGCAGCCAGAAAATCAAAACAACGAGAGGCGTAGGAAAGGTAAAGCCAAATAGACGACCAATAAAGGGGAAGTATGTGGCTCACTCTACAACACGAATGGAGACTTAGCTCTCATCTCTTGCTACATGGTGGTTAGCGCAAATTCGATTGTTGGCACGAATCAGAGGTACACAACTTTGTTCAAGAAAGTTGCGAAGAAGTTTGATGGTATGCAAAGGGATGGGAAGATGACTGGCATGGAAAGAAAGAGGAGTCCAGATTCACTTCGTCTCAGATTTAAGCGGATGAGAGATGACATTAATTGGTGGTTGATTTGTGTGGATCGTGCCACTAGGGTTGTCGGTGATCTAAGTGGCTACAATGAAGCTAATGTGACTGAAACATCTCAGCCATTCTTCAAAGAGAAAGAAGGTTGTTACAACGGATTTCATTTGCACAAGTAGTGGGATGCCATGAAAGAGTACACAGAGTGGGAAACGAGGATGAACTTGGAGGAGCAATACAAGAAGGCGGCAACAATTCCAACTGTCGATGTTCAAGATGATGATGATCAACCAATGGATCCATCAGGTGGTAGTAGTGGGAGCCAGCGCCAAAGTGAGGACAGTGTAACGACTACCAAACGACCTATGGGCCGTGACAAGCCAAAGAAGATGACTAGAGGTGGTAGTTCTAGAAACTCCTCAGCATATGCAATGAGCAATGGATGGGTTAGCTTTGAAAGTTATCCCCAATACCTTGAGTTGGAAAGACAGAAGTTGGAGTTATCCCGTCATGAAAGAGAAGATAAGATCAAGGAGAAGAAGTTGGACATGTGGATGATACTTATGGGAAACTATATCAACTTGACCCCGGAACATAAGGCAGTAGCTAATGCATTGCAAAAGGAATTGTTTTAGTCCGAGTAGTGGTTGAAGTTGGGAGCTTGTTTAATTTGCTTGTTTTTCAAATTATGTAAGGTGTGACTTGTTTGGTTTTTACTTTCCGAAGCGTGGGTTGTTTGCGTTTTAATTTTCGAAGTGTGGCTTGTTTGTATTTACTCTTCCGAGTATCCGTTGTAATAAAAGCAGTGTGCTTTGAATTTGAAGTTGAATTTGAATTTGAGTTTGAGTTTGTCAGGCATTAAGTCAGTGTGCTTTGTCAGGATTCACATCCAGCTTTTTGTCTTTAATTTATCACCACATCTTATCTTCAATTATGAAAGCATCTAATGGAGGATGACTCAGAAATGAGTCACCACATCTTATATTTGAAGGATGCGCTGATTGTGGAGCTCACCTAATCGTGTAGTGTGTGTGTTTGTTTATTTTAATGCATTTGTGTTTTGTGTGTTTTTTGCATTTCCATTTGATTTTATTTAAATCCTCTGCACGCACTTTGTTGTAATATATTCTTAGTTAATAAATTATAAAATCGGTTATAAAAATGTAATTTTATTAATTTTAACTTTTAAAAACTCTTAGAATATATTAAATATGATTTTAAAAAATTGGAAAAAAAAAATTAAGTCGAAGTGACGGCTCCGTGATGTGTCACCAATGCAACAAAATCTCGTCACATATCCCGTTAGATGGCCAATGACGCGTCACATCGAAGTCACCAATGAAGGTAGTCTAAGAAGTGTTAGAGTTAGGGGTGGGAGAAGGGTTCGGATAATCCTGATCCCGTCCAGACCATAAATAAAAAAATCTCGATTGGGTCGTGTATTGAACAAAGAAATTGAACTGCTCGAACAAGATACCCGTAAGCATGTGCCGGATCTCATTGATGGAGTTCGTATCCGTCGGACGCCGTCTACAATAAATACTATCCGGAATACGTGAACAATTTACGCTAGATGCATAGTTTAATCACGCACACCCAGCTAACAAACGACTTAATGGAACATATTTGGAGGCTACAGTCCAGTCGGGGTTGTGTGTTTGATTATTTCGATGTTGTGTGTTGTATGTTTGTTACATTTTATTTTCGTTTGATTTTAATTTCCACACTATGTTGTAATATATTCGTGGTTTGTTCTATCTCAATAAATTATAAAACATCGTCAATAAAATGCAATTTGATTAATTTCAACTTCTAAACAATTTTATAATATGTAAACTAAAAATAAAATGAAATAAAAAAATGACGTGGTATTCATGACATGACGACGAAGCGTCACCACTGCAGAAAAAACGCACTACGATGCCATTGGAGATGATCTTACAGCTTACACCCGTATTACAGTTTTACTAACTGCTACTTCATCTGTCCCGTTCTAAACTTTTCAAACACTTTTTAGATTCAAAAAATAAGACAAGAGTATTTTTTATAAAATAATAAAATAAAAGTACTTTTGTTTATAACTAAGTTCTATGAAATATAATTTTGAGCTATTGTATGAATATTCTAATATTAAATTTGAGCTAAAAATGAATATAAATGAAAATGAAAAATTTTAATCAGGACAATAAAAAAGATAAAATGGAAAATGTAGGACGGGGCGGAGGAAGTAATAATTATATTATCAGAATGACAAGAATAAACAAAGACTATGACATCAACAAAAAATTGTACAATATTTGTTTTTATTGAATGTCTTTTAAATTTTTTTTCGATTGGGTAATCCGGCCCGATCCGATCTTTTGAGGGTACCTGAAAGTGAATACCCTTTAAAAATAAGATCGGAATGTATAAATTTAATTCCGAATTATTGAATAGCTGATATTAAATTCCGATTCCGTCCCAAACCCCTTCCGTGCCACCCCAGTTAGAGTTGCAGAAAGAAAAACCCTAGCCTAGCCGCCCACCCCCATTTGGGCATAGTTCCATATAGTATTCTTCTTTCCAATTCCAATTCAGAAGAAGAAGAAGAAGAATGTGTTGTTGATTTCCATCATGCTTTCCATTTACCGGACAATTACTTGATTCCCTTTTATTTTCCGATCTTCTACTTTTCATTGTATCTACTTACTTTACTTTCTCCTCATGGCTGCTTCCACTATTGCCTGTTCTTCCTTCAAGGTTAATCACCAGGGTACTACTACTGCCTCTATTCTATCAATCATCATGAACATTTTCTCTCTCCATTTTCATATTTATTTTGGATTGGGATTCAACACTCTAATTGTGGACTCAAATTCTAATCTTGCTGTCAATATAATATAATAGATTCAATAAACTAATGATTGCTTGTTCATATGTTACTCCAATTTCTTTTCATCATTTAAACGAACCTGAGGGATTAGAATTAATCAGCATCAATCATATAAATAAGTTGACAAATTGTGTAAAGACTTGTTTTTAACATTGTATTAATTGGTGAAGTATACAATTGTCAATTGCTAAACCTGTTTTTTTTTTCTTTTCCGCAGCACGAGTGGCGAGATGGAGGTCTCCCCGAGCTGCTGTTATTCCTAATCTTCACCTCCCAATGCGTAGTTATGAAGTTAAAAACAGGTAACTATCTTGCTCTGGCCTATTTACTGAGTAGATATGTGTGTGTTGTTATTTTATACTATAAATGGCTTCAATTCAAGTTGACTGTAGTTTATACGGAAGATTAAACAGAAGGTTTATGATTTCGGTTAAGTTAGTTAGAGTGAATGAGTATACTCAATGCTAATTTACATTTGACCCGGTTGCGTGTGTAATTTTTTTCTGTCATCGGTGGTGAGAGTCTTGCAATATCCATATGTACTTATAGTTGGGGTTAGATCATTTGTTGTACTCTGTTTTTCTTGATTTTGATTTGATGTGGATAAATACTGGTCTTTCTATCACTGGATCTACTCTCTCAGTATCCGTCTTCTATAAAATTATCCTTCAAGAAAAGGTGTTTAATAGTTTATTCTACTCCGCGAATGAAAAACTCAATAACGTACAACTTTATGTGAACCCCACCAACAAAGAAAAGCTGGTTCCAGAGATCTTTGGCCCTACCGCGCTGAAATGCGAAGATTCAAGACAAGCTCCTTTTCTCTGTTTGATGATTTACCATCTCTTTCTCTACTTTTTAGCACAATTGAGATGTAGTTGAAATGACGAATTCTCTTTCAAGGCTTTCCCTTCTACCGCTCTGTACCAAAGAGTAACCAAGATCAATGTTTCATGTTCTTATTAAATGCTTCCCGTTTGTGCCGACTTCCGAATAAGGTCTTCACTTGGAGAACTATTTTTTTAATGTGATTTTGGCAGGCCGATCACTTCATCTTGGCATTCACCACCTTTTGTGTGCTGATTTGACTGTTTCAACAGAGTGCAAGATTCTACATTGCTGTAAACCGTCTTGTTTTCAGTTTATTAAGATGCACTTCATGGTTGAAGTTTCAATTACAGCAAGCTTGCTCTATACATGGTGGATGTTTAAGCTATAGATGGATTAAAAGAAATAAGTTTATTCACATTTAAAAATTTAATAACAGGATTAATAAACAATGAAAGTAACAGGATATCAGTTTGGTGAAATGGTTTGGTGTTCATGCAGAAAGTATATTAGACAGCACAAGTGGACATATTAACTTAATACTGTAGGTCTGATTTAGTCATTTCAAATAAAACAGAGGTAATCACATTATTTAGTGATAGCTTTCAATATAACGGTGCTTCTATCTGCAGGACTAATGTGGAGGACATAAAGGCGCTTCGATTGATAACTGCCATCAAAACCCCATATCTACCTGATGGAAGGTTTGATTTGGAGGCATATGATTCCCTGGTGAACATGCAAATTGAAGATGGTGTTGAGGGTGTAATAGTTGGTGGTACAACTGGTGAAGGCCAGTTAATGAGCTGGGATGAACATATTATGCTTATTGGTCACACTGTGAATTGTTTTGGTGGATCTGTCAAAGTCATTGGGAACACCGGAAGCAACTCAACCCGGGAAGCAATTCATGCTACTGAACAGGGATTTGCAGTGGGAATGCATGCTGCTCTTCATATCAATCCTTACTATGGTAAAACATCTCTTGAAGGTTTGATTTCTCATTTTGAAAGCGTGCTTCCTATGGGTCCAACAATAATTTATAATGTTCCATCAAGAACCAGTCAAGATATTCCCCCACGCGTGATCCACACAGTAGCACAGAGCTCCAATTTGGCTGGTGTGAAGGAATGTATGGGAAATGATAGGATAAAAGAGTACACGAGTAACGGTGTGGTAATATGGAGTGGAAATGATGATGAATGCCATGATTCGAGGTGGGAGTATGGGGCTACAGGAGTAATATCAGTTACAAGCAATTTGGTTCCTGGTTTGATGCGAGAACTCATGTTTGGAAAGAACCCATCTCTGAACTCAAAGCTTATGCCTCTTGTCAAATGGCTTTTCAGTGAGCCAAATCCGATCGGCTTAAACACAGCTCTTGCTCAGCTTGGGGTTGTTAGGCCAGTCTTTCGCTTACCATATGTGCCCCTTACTTTGGAAAAGAGGGTTGAGTTTGTTAATATTGTCAAGGAGCTTGGACGAGAGAATTTTGTTGGAGAGAAGGATGTTGAGATCCTGAATGATGATGACTTCATTTTGATCGGTCGGTATTAGCTTTCTCAGAAAGTAGATTTTTAACATAGTTGTTTTTGTTACATTTGCCTTTTCTGAAGCAATAATCGACACTTTTGTATTGCTTTTTCTAGGGAGGTAAAGTTCAAACATCCAAGCAAGTTCTTTACTACCTGTTTATGTCTACACTTAGTGAGTTTTCTTCAACTCTATTCCGGAATACGAAATGCAATGTTGTGTTTCTTTATCTTGTAATGTTGCGATGCCTCGTCTGCAATGCATGCGTATTTTGGATACCTGTTTTGAGGATCTATTGTGAATAGCTGTTCTGGACCTTCTGACTGCACTTAGTTACTGATTCAATGTGTATAGCTATAAAGGTGCTAAAAATCTTGCAATACTTTCTGTTAATAGTCTTTGCATCAACAATTTGTTGATAAATAGCTTGTTATACTTGTGCAAGTCTTGCACTAACTTTATTTTAATGAAAGGCTAATTGTGCTTCTGGCTATAGTGTCTAGAGTAAGAGCTTTTTGTTTTGTGCACTCATGGCATCTTATCATTTTTGGAATTTATAACTAACAGAAGAGTGAAGTCAGGCTATTTTAATTCTTGTGTGTTGTTACAGAAGTAAAGGCAAGGGTATTTCCTGTTTTATGTATATTTTGTGGATGATAAGTAACAAGATATATGAATTAGAGTTGGGGAGCTCTTAGACTTATATAGATAGGCGTTCTGCTTGATTTCTTCAGTTTTTGGTTTATAGACATATTGTATAAGCACGTAATATTTAACGTATTTTAGGCCACTACCATTGGTTATCCTTTTTGGAGAGTATTATGGTACTCTATTATATAGTAACTTAAAAGAAGTTTCAAATGATAAAAGCAAAGTAGGCTAATGCCTTTCAATTTAAGTGTTGTTTGCATATTTGCAAAGAGCCTTTTGAGAGTCTCAATTTGGCTTACACATTAGGGATACTAGTATGTAGCTCATGAAAAATGAAAAATACTTGTATTTGCTACTAGTATTTGCTAGTGGCCTTAAGCTTTTGCTCTGGGCCTCTGTTCTCTAGATTTACAGTGTAGACTTTCTGAGCAAGCTGGTTCTCGAATCTGTTGGCCTCTGGTTTGCGTGATGGCGAAACAGAAGTAAACATCTGGAATGAAGGCAATAGTGACAGTGGCCTAACAAAAGGTTTGCCTTGGTGAAAACCCGGGTTTGTTTTGGTCTGTAGGTTTTGCAACTCGTCCATAAACTTTCTCAATGATAACCTTAAATCCTTTGCAAAAATTGATTTGTGAAACTTGAATAGGTTGTTAATCTGAGGTGGAGTAACAATACGGATAAAGAATATGGAATATCCATTACCAATCCGTCAAGTGGTTGATATTGGATGGACCATTAACCAGTAAACCAAACCATGACAAATATTTATGAGTTGATGTATTTTGGATATTTGGCATGGTATACTGGATGTTTTGCTTTAAAATCTAGTTGAATATTCTCAATCATCATCTTTGTTTCTTCAGTTTACTTTATAATAAAACTTTGAATTAAACTAAAGAACGTAACTCAAATCATCTAAGGTTCTATAATTTTTTAAACTAACTAGATCAAATTGAATTATAGTATAAAATACAATTTTTAAGTAGAATTGAATTGAAGTAATTTTCGTTAAAATATATTAAATAGCCAGTATGATTTGGTAAATGATTGTTGGAAGTTTCGTTTAGTGAACGCATGGGACAGGCAGATATTGGGGGTAATGGTCCCGTTGAGTCGTTGGCCAAGTCTTCCATTGTAGCCTGTGATCTAATGTTTGAATGCGCAATCAAGAAAAGTTTGCAAATTTTGGGTGGACTAAGATCACTCAACTACATTTCGCCTTCCAGAAAATAAGGTCAAATGACGGTGCTAAATCTATTATTCCACCATGAAATCAAAGGTCAGGTCAGCCCACGACTGTCACATGAGATTTAAGACTCTTTTGAAATGATATTTTGGATAATAGTAAAATCCCCATTCAAATCGAACATTTTTGTAAAAGATCTAATTTTAATTGAAAAAAGCCACTCAAATTCTATACCAATCAGTTCCTTAGACTATGAGGGATATGATATGGAGGCGAACCTAAATTGTTTGTAAAGTTTCTAATGATATAATTAAATCGTTTGTGGTCTTCAAACTCGAATTTTTTTTATATTAGAAAATAATTTATTCACTAATGAATATTGATTTAAGTGATAAGAAATTTTAATCCACTTAAATAATAAAAAAATCAAAATTTCCCGATTGTTTTCATCATTTAAAAATCCTATTGCTACAAAGTATATTCTTTATGTTTTGGACTCAACTTTCGGCACAAATTTAAAAAAGAATTTATAAAGTAGAGGATAATAAAATAGTAATGAGAATTTGAATTTGAGATATTCAACTTGAAACGGAGGAGTATAAATCAGTGTGAAACTCCTGACACGAGCAAGAGCATTATCTAGGAGTTTGTATAGTTTAATGATAGTTAAGGGGGTTTAGTGTAATTTTAATAATTAAGAGGGTTTAGTGCTAATTGTGAATACCTCGAGGGATTATACGCACCTTATCTAACATATTGGTTTGTTTGGGATAAAATTCAAGTGGAGAGAACTCAAACTATTCACATTTTTATATAATTTTGAGTTCCTTCAACTTGAGTTCTATCCTAAACCGTACACTATTTATCTGTTGATTAATGAATTTGTATTAGATGGTTAATAAAAAAGCATTTCTATTAACAGCAAAGAAATGGCTTATTACCAGCCTCCCAGGTATATACTGAAGCTAAGCCTGCCTACACGCAGATGAGTGGCCTAGACAGAAAGAAGACTAGCCTTTAGTAATTAGGAGAACAGTTTCTTTTTTTTTTTTTTTTAAATTTATCTTGAGTAAGTAATCTCAGCATTTAGGATAATAGTTTCTTCACTATGTAATAGGTGTATTATAATAAAGAGATATAGAAAATTTGCTTCATTAAGTCAAAAGGTTTATATTTAACCAAGTCTAGGTCAAAAATGTCTGCAATTATTGTTAAAAGTTCCAACTATATTAAGCCCCTTGCAACGAGCCTAAGTTTGTAAACCAGAACCAAACATGAAGAAGAATATCCAACACAGATTTGTCTTCCTTATCTTCCTCTGCATATGCACATTCACTGCAGAATCTGCAACACCTGTATATTCCACCTGTACCTCAACAAATGCCACCACCCAAATAACATCAAACATCAACAGCTTGTTGTCTATGCTAGCATCTGGCACTGTCCAGAATGGATTCTTGGCAACCTCTTACGGTTCCGGTAGCGACCAGGTCTACGGCCTTGCTCAATGCAGGGGAGATGTAAGCACGACAGACTGTGCGGCATGCATCCGAGATGCACGAGCAAATGTTTCTGATGCATGTCCAACACAAACTGGTGCAACGATATGGTACGATTATTGCTTCTTGAAGTATGATGTATCGAATTTCCTTGGACAAGTCGACACTTCTGGCTTGTACTTGTACAATACGCAGAATGTGACGGATCCTGCAACTTTTAACCGGAGACTTGGTGCTCTGATGGATAAGATTGATTCAGAGGCTGTTGAGGCGGGAAACAAAGGGCTAGGGAAAGGAGAGAGTGAACTTTCGCCCTTTGAAACGATTTATGCCTTGGTGCAGTGCACCAGAGATTTATCGGATTTGAATTGTGCTCAGTGTCTGTCAGTTGCAGTCAGCAACTTTCCCGTAGTTTGTGAGAACCGGAGAGGATGTCGTGTTTTATATGGGAGTTGCTATGTCAGATACGAACTTTATCCATTTTACTTCCCTCTTGACTCGAACACCTCGTCTGCTCATGCCCCCGGGAACTATAAGTCAGTAACAGCTTCTTTATCTTGATGTGCATTTTATGTTCTTTTGCATAAAGATATAAATAAGAACTCTCATTTGAGTGGGAAGTAGTCTAGTAGATTAATGAGTAGTAGCATTCAAAGTCTTGTGTATTTCATTATGTTTAGTGTTTATTTACAGGTTGAGATCCAGTACTGTTTGATTATTTGAATATACACATCTGTACATGTTGATCATATATATAGCCTACTATTGTTACAACCCTCTTTGTACAACTTGTGAATTCTAATTTGCTATCCACAAACTCTTAAGACATCTGGTAGTGACCGTAGAGTGTGTTCCTAATTATTGGCCTTGCCGATAATCCTGGGAAATGGGACAGCATCTTTGATGTCATTGAGTCCAGTTGCATAAAGAACCAAGGGATCAAATGAGAAACTAAAGCCCGAGGACTTCACTGCACCATGCCTTCGGAGATCTAGATACCATTCGTACTGGTGCTTTTCTAAACCAAATTCCTTGATCCTGCAACAACAGAGTTTGAAAGTTACCATTTGATGAAAAACTTAGGGACTAACTCGTGATTTTAATTATAACCCGCACCTGGTGTTCAATGTATTGAAGCGTTCTTCGCTTTGACTTCCTCTTATCAGAGTTCCAATCTGCAGATACCAGGAAGTTAGTAGGTCTATTAAATGTTAATTCGTTTGATCAATGATCCAGCTGATATCATCTGGTAAATTCATACCTTTGGCACGATCACATCAAATGATGCTACTGTCCTTCCATCATCGTTCAAGCGTATGTAAAATGGCTTTAGTCCTCTTGGATGGTTGTATATGATTATCGGCCTCTTGTACACTTCGTCTGTCAGGTAACTGTCCATGTAGAAATTAAAGAAGTTCACTCTTTGTCCTAAGATTTAGGATACCTGGCCTAAACCTGCTATATCTGAGTTATCATACCTTTCATGTTCCTCCCTAAGAGGAGCACCCCATTCAACTTTTGCTTCAAACGTTTTGCCTGTGACCTGCGTAGAAGATCGCCTGATGAGAACCATTTTTGTTGCTATCTATATATTCTTGTATCTATTAAGGATGGTTTACCTGCTTTAGAAAATTCACTGCCTCAGTGTAAGAAACCTTCTCGAATCGACTTGCTGCCATCAAGTGCAGCCGGTCCTTGATAAATTTGTCCACACGCTTAGTGCAAAAATCTAAATCTTCGGTGCAATTATCTAGAAGATACTTGCACATGAACTTCAAGTAATCATTTGCGCACTCCATTGAATCCTGAAATGTCAGAAATTTTCAGTAATCAACACCAGAAGGAACAAAGAAAGGCACCTGGTTTATCAACTTAGCAGCTTAATATACCTCTAGTTGCGAAAAAGCCATTTCAACCTCAACCATCCACATCTCAGCCAATAATTTCCTGGATTCGGTTTTGCTTGCGCTGAATCTTGGTCCGAATGAGTAAACATTCCCAAGAGCACTAGCATAACTCTCCAAGTGCAAGCGGCCATTAGCTGTAAGATATGTCTGGCAAGAAAAGAAATCTTCTGCAAAATTAACTTTCTTGGTCTCAGAAGACATCCCAGTAGATGATGTCTTTTGTTTCCTTTCCAACTGGGATACTAGCTCAGTTGTTTTCTTCAGATCATGAATTGCAGCAGCTATAGCTTCTCTATTACTCTCGTTTCTCTTGAGCTCCTCGACTTTCTTCGTTTTTTCTCCGATTGAAGCCTTGATAGCTTCTAGTTTGAGTCCTCCTGTACCTGTATTATCCACATTGCTTCCTCCTTTCTCTTTACCAAGAAGGGTAGTCACTTGGAAATTGTCACCCAATCCTCCACAGTCGGTGCTTGTGATTATCGGGGCTTGAACGTATAAGAACCCGTTTCCATGGAAGAAGTCATGGGTTGCTTTTGTAAGGCTACTTCTAATCCTCACAACAGATGCAACCTGTGAGGGAATTAAAATAAAATTCATCTAATTAACAGAATATATAAGTTCTTGAAAACAAAATTTTGTCCAAAATGAAGGAAATGCAAGCAATCACCGTTGTTGTGCGTGGTCGAAAGTGGGTTGTGTCTCTCAACGACTCGAGGGGCAAACGCTTCTTCGACAAAGGATATCTCTCGTGATCAACAACGCCAATATGAAGAATTTTATCTGCATTAAGCTCAATGGTCTGTTTCCCTTGCAAAGAAGGCCTTTGCAATATGCCTTCGGCTAATATGCACGTTCCCGTAGGCATAACAAGACTCGGAGGAGCTAATGTAGAGTCAATGAGGACCTGCTCAGAGAACAGAACAGAAAAATAAGCATTGGAAAACAAAAGGCTAGTGGAATTTGATCTAAATTCATTAAGTTTGCAATAAATAATGTGATGATACCTGTAGAGCTGAAACAGAGGATCCATCACTAATTTGCAGAATTGAAATTGATTGCTGTGGTGGCTTAGGAACAATAGCATCAAACTTATCACGAATACGATGATCGCCTCCACCTAAAACCTTCATGATTGAACGAAAAAAGGGTAACCTGCTCTGCAGTACTTCGACACAGGTAACATCTTTATGAGGTTCGGTCACATGATCAGGGGCTGGTATGATTGCAACAGGCTCTTTTCTAAATTCCCGGGAGGACTTAACCCATCCGCCGATGATTACTCTCTGGCCAATCAATCCCACCCCACCATTGGGACGGTTTGCTATGGATTTCAAGAGTACCCTTTTGGAATACTTAGAAAGGGCTAAAGGTACTTCAACAGGAGGTTGTTGCTGTTGTTGTTGATCAGAAGCCATGTCCTTATGGTAGAAGTAAGCGAAAATATGAAGAGTAGTCGATCGGGTATTGGAGGTTGGGTTTAAGATGGGGAGTAGTGTGGAAAGAGATGGGGATTTATAGTGGTAGATGTGTGGAGAGGAAGATGAAAGAAAGATTTGTGAATTTGGGTTGAGAAGATTGAGGAAAAAGGAAAGGGATTGTTTGCAAAATGTTAGTTTCTAACAAAGGTTTGGTATTCTTCATCAGTTGGTTATTTCATTCGCGGCTGTTTTACTTCTAACAGTTTTTCAAATGATATTTAGTCTCTTCAAATTTCTAGTAGGTCCCTACTTCTTCATTTATTACATTTAGAAAGTAGAAAGTCTCAACTTTTTCCGTTGTTGGTGTGTGCAAAAAGGCATAAGACTGCCCCCAATGGAGAATTCATGTTGCGGCACCGCAGCCCACGCCGCGCCATCGCACTCCCGAGGGGGGCGAGACGCGCCGTCTGTTAATGCGGTGTGACAGCATTGGGCGTGCAACATCATGGGGGTTGGCTGATGCCACGTGGATTTCCCTTTCCATTCCCTTTCCATTTAATTTGTTTTTTACTTTTTCATATTTTGTTCAATTTCAAACTCGAATAACTCGAAAAATATAAATGTAAAAAATATATAAAAATTACCAATGGATTTGTCTCTTCGAGATCTACAAATAGAGATCACTCTCGATTATTTTTGGATCATTCCATCTCGAACTCATTTTTTCTCTCAATTAAACTTAAAATTGTAAAACAACCTCTAATAATTCAA